>JAJOOO010027836.1:0-24512 GCA_029582685.1 Solanum piurae
TGATAAGAAAAAATAAATAAGTAGTGTTATTTAATTTGATTGAATGTTTAAGAAAGAAAATCAAAGAACTTTCGTCAATTTATTTTCATGCAAAAATATAGAGAAATATCAAAAAATAATATTATTGTTTAAAATTTTTTATGTTCGTTCGCGAATGTTTAATTATTTTAATTAACAGGCACACGTCTATTTTTTTAAAATAAGAAATTGCAATTGAAGAACATAAATAAAAACAAATCATAAAAATTAGTATAAGTGTTTAAATGGTACAGAAAAAATGGAGTTTAAGAGTTAAAATGGAACAAGGCTAAGTTGGAGTGCCAAAATGAAAAATGAAGGCAAGTTTGAGGGGCTGTATATGTGTTTGGCCTAAAATAAATGATCAACCATGTAATATAAAATTATATTCTAGGAATAGATAACCTAAGATGACCTTTCGAGAGATCTATTAATTAGTAAGTACAATCATACAATTATTATTAATTTTAGAACCATATAATTGTACTTTTTTTGTTAATTAAAAAAGGTGTAGTATAATTATAATATATAGCTAGGATTACATAAGCAAATTGGATTTGCCTTAAGAATCTTAGACTTGACCCTCATTTATCTACCTCCCCTAAAATACTTATTCGTGAACGATATTTATATCAAATCAAGTAGTTAATTTTAACGATTAAAAAATATAGTAAGAATATATAACAATTTATGATAAATTAGTTAAAAATATATTTGTCTATATGAAAGACACGACTTGATTCAAGTGTAAATATGAAAGACACGACTTGATTCAAGTGTGAATAAATTTAATCATAGTCGTTGCACACAAGGACGTGACTTGATTGTCACTAAAGCGTGTTGAGTGTCATAAAATCTCAGGTTTAAATTCAATAAAGACAAACACACAAAGTGATTTCTTCTCTTCTGTCAAAATGTTTAATAGGTTGAGTTACCGAATACTTGGTTTAGATGTAAATCCAATCAAAATAGGTTAAATTGGGCCCAATATCCGGCCTACTCACTTAAGGCCCAGTATTTCCATTTACTCCAATTACTACAAGAAAATCAAATATTAAGATTTTTTTTTAAAAAATTGTCACAATTCCGTTACAAATTACAAATTTAATTAGTAAAAGAGAGTACCCTCCACTATTATATTCACGAAAGTACTCTAAAACGAAAAAAATTATTTCCCTTGTTAGTGAAAACGCGTTCATCTCTATAAGAAGGATTCATTCAAGGTGTGAAATGGAAGAGAAGGAATTTCACAGTTAAAATTTTGAATAAAATGATCTTTTATCTTCTTCATATTGAAAAAGTAAAAATAAATAAAAAGAATTGTTAATTGACAATCTCATTAAAGAAATTATAATTTGACTTAGCAACACGATAAATGACATATTTCTCTTTAATCCAGCATATAATCAACTAACTAACGTAAAGACTAAAGAAAGAAAGCAAAAAGGTAATTATTTCATTTTTACAATAGAGTTTTCATATGACAAACTCATGAATCATGATGACACATCGTATGTACTATCAAAAAAAATATACATTTTCTTTGTGGAAAAAATGAAAAAGTCCAACAAAGTGGACATATTATCCCTTATTATTGTCACCTTTAATTTTTCTTTCCACTTTGCGGCGTTATTCGAAACTTAAAATTTAAGTCAAGTTCTTAGATTGACAACTTGTTATTAGTACCCCAAATTTACGTAGAAATCAGTGGCGAAATTAAAAAAAAATTATTAAAAAATTACGTGTATAAATAAAACAATTTTAATTTTATATAAAATATAATTTTTTTAATAAAAAAATTCAGATGAACCCCTTACGCGTAGAGTTAATGGGACTCAAAATAGGTTCAATATTCTTAAAGATAGAGAAAATAAGACAGGTAATAATGTTAATGATAATGGTGTCATATCATAGGACTTGAGGATTAGGAGTAATTTCTTCAAGCTCTGATTGTGATTTGTCAAGCAAAGTTAGTGGCATGACTTTAGGAGTGAGATACACATGTTTCATAGATATATTTGGTTTTAAGGAAAAATGATTATTCACGCTCGATGTTTATGTTAAATTAATAAGAGGTAAATTTAAATTTTAAATTTTATTGGAATGTGAAAATTTTATCACATGATGTAAAATTTATGAGTTTCTGCAATAATAACCTGATTTATAATCAAGTATTTATAAACATTTTATACTTTACAAAAGCTATAGAGTTCCAAAAAAAAAACTCATATATTGTATATTGGTTTCACGTCTCATACAAAATCAATTACGTTTTTTTGTTTTCAACCCACCCTACTCCCATCGATCCACCGCGACTCGCCCAAGTATTCTTCTAATTATGAAAAGACTATGAACGTTCAGAACTTGCAAAAATGTGTTTTTCTTTAATGAATTATTTCCATCTTTTAGCTTTATAAATTATTATTCTTCGCGTTGTTCTGTTTTCATCCCTATTTGTAGCATTGGACCAATCCACACCTGATATTAGAATTTGGGCTATCTCTGTATCATACGCCCATCTGATTTGGAGAGGAATTGCACAAAATAGCCGTTTCGGACCCCCCTAAAATTTACTAAAAATTTAACCATTTCAAAATCAACTTCTGACCCAAATGAGTAGTTTGAATTCGGGTCGGAATATAAGTTCAGACCTGATGGTCTGAAGTTGACCCGAAGGTCTAAAGAAGAAGCATGAGAGGTCTAAAGTCAGAGTGAAGTAAGCAATAACTGCTATTAGGGTATTGGCTCTATAAAAAAAAGGAATCACTATCGTAGCATGGGTTCTTTTTTGTATAACACATATTGACTACAAATTGAACTAAAGAAAGAACGGTGACTATTGCAAAAACTAGCCAACCTTTAAATAATTTTTAGTCTAATATGTTTTAAATAGAGGTGTTCAAAGAGGCTACATGGAGTCAATTTTTACTATGATATGGATGATGGAGCATCAATTTATGCCAATCGCTAGAACAAGTGCAACAACATATTTAGTATAATCACACAAGCGATGCCTGGAAATAATAGAATGTACATAGATATTACTCTTACCTTTGTGAGGTAGAAAGATTATTTCCAATAAACCATTAATAGTCGTCAGGAAAAAAAAAGTTAATGGGAGGCTCATGGAACTCGAAATTATTATACATGCCCAGACAAGACATACAACAACATACTCAATGTAGTTCCACGAATAGGACTTGGATCCAAACAAGACATTTTCATTCCCAACACTTGAGCAAAAAAAGAAACTTTAGAACTTAACATAGGCTACTACTGATGAGTATGAACAAGATTATAGAATAAGTTACAAGCAACCAAAAAGGATGAACATGGCAAGAAGGAATGCTACTTCACAAGAACAAAAATAACACACATATTGGCACCAATTTTACGCAATCAGTAGAGTGAAATAGATATAAGAATATCTCCAAATAGTCAAAAGCTGGTGGTGCCAGTATATTCATAAGTTTTATCAGTACAACAATGATACAGTTTACATGTCAATTGGATTGCTTAACCCAAGGCAAAAATGTGCCGTGAAATATAACAGGAAGTGGGCATTGAGCTCAGGCCTCTTCTTGTAAAGAGAATTATTCTGCTCATCTTAGCAACATGCCCAATGCTATAATAGTATCATGTATGTCTCATCCATAAACTAGAAGTTCACAAGTTAAAGATTTCAAATAAGTATGAAAATAACTCCAAAAATGAAATTCGACTCGAGTAATCAGAGAAGGGCTACTGAGGTGGCACCGTAGGATGATCTTGTTGAGCTGGCACAGCAGCGGGCTGTTCTTGTTGGGGTGCTGCAGAGGGCTGCTTTTGTTGAGATGGTGCAACAGGCTGTTCTTGCACTGCTGCAGCAGACTTTTTTGGTTGAGCTGGGGCGGCGGGCTGTTCTTGTATGGATCTTACACAAGGCCTCCATGCTGTTTCTGTCGTCCCTGTAATATCCATTAACGAGATACCCTTGGCAGCTAGATCAGTTCTGATCTGATCACTTCTAGCGAAATCCTTGTTTTTCCTTGCTAGTGCTCTTTCCTCTATTGCATGCAGAACATCTTCCTCTGTTAACTCGGCCCTTTTCAATGCCCTCTCTTTAAATTGCTGCAAAACCTGCACAACAAAATAAATGAGTTAAATAAGACTCAACATCTGAAAGTTTCATACAGTAAAAGGAAACAAATGTGCTCTCCTTCCAATTTGTTCACCCTTGCTCGACTAGAAACAAGATTACCAAGAAAGAAAAACTTTGGTCACATAAACCAAATAAGATTTAAATACCAAAAGTATACTTGTATTAAAAAATTGTTTTTGTATGGGATGAGGGCTATAACACAACTGACACGATGGAAATGACAATATTAACTATCTCTAAGTATAGAAGGGTGCTAGTCTTTTTTAAACAAAGGGAAAGAATGCCAAAAAAAAATTGAAACATTAGGGAGTACTAATTCTGGCAGCACCTCAGCACAAGTTGAACCAGCAAGCAAGCCAAGAATATCCAATACTGCCTTCACTTCCTTCAAGAGCTCGGTCAGGGACAAAGATGCAGATAAGTGTTGTTGCTTTTGCTGCTTTTTCTGGAAAGATGAAGAGATAATGGAATGATTCAGTTATGTCACACCAGCCATATGCAGAAGTTAAAAAGGAAAGTAGAGTTCCCACCTTCAGTATGGTCAAGCAACTATTCATGAGTTTAAGGGCTTCCTGAAGAGCAGCGTTTAAAATTGTAGGTGTATGCAAGTCATCAGAGAGCTTTGTCTTCAACTCATTACACAGCTTATTGATGCATTCTTGAGCCTGAGGGGTGACACGCCCCTTTGCATTTTTTGCAGTTTCAGTTCCTTGTTGGAAAGCTGACAAGGCTTCTTCAGAATCTAGTAAGGTCTATCAATCACAAAAATTACCCGAATAAATGTCTAAAAATAAGACTGATGCTAACTATATATTTGGATTGGGGAACTATGATTTTGAAGTCGCATGAGCATTCATGTAACAGGAGAAAGATCATTTATATATGTATATAAGCTTCAGACAACCTTTCATTTTTTAATTGAACAAGTAAGTTGCTGAAAACATAAGCCCAAAACCATATTACTCAATTCAGCTATTGTGCATGCGAAGTAGCAATAGAACCACAATCCTAAGAGCCTCGACTGCAGATCTAAAAGGAACATGCATGGACAGACAGAAATTAAAGAGGAAAACAAAAAAATGCATAGGAATCGCTGGTACCAATCTTCAAGAAGCAAATAATCAAACTTTTTTTGAGAATGGTAACAGTAAAGCAAAAATAATTGAACAAGAGGTATTAACAGTACATTAAATGTGTAGTCCTGACCTGATAAATGTAGAACACAGATTCTGAAGCAATTTCTATCTGTGATATTGAGTAATTAACCGGAGATCGGTAGTGATTCCCCAACAAGAAGTACCTCAATGCAAGGGGATGGTACAATCGGGTAACCTACAAAATATGCATGCTATGATCCATGACATTTTATAAAACAAACATATTAAGAAAGTAGCTAAAGATTATATTCTACCTCACGTATAGTGAAGAAATTCCCCAATGATTTCGACATTTTCTCGTCATCTATGTTCACAAAACCATTATGCATCCAGTAGCTAATATTACTCTCCCGGCAAGCAGCACAACTCTGGGCAATCTCATTTTCATGGTGAGGAAAAGTCAAGTCCATTCCACCACCATGTATATCAAAGGAATGTGTCAGATAGTGCGCACTCATTGCACTGCATTCTATATGCCAACCTGGTCTTCCAGGACCCCAGGGACTCTCCCAACTTGGTTCACCAGGCTTTGCAGACTGTAAAAATGAAATTGGCATGTCAGTCTAAAATAGTAACTCTGAAGAAAAGTAAACGAAAACTTCGCACCTTCCACAAGGCAAAGTCAGCAGGATTTTTCTTTCTTGAATCAACTTCAACTCGTTCTCCAGCTCGATTATCTTCTAATTTTCGTCCAGACAATCGACCATACTCTGGAAAACTATCAACAGAGAAATAAACATCTCCATTGATTGTGTATGCACAGCCATTAGCCATTATCTGCAGGTTACACCTCAAGATCATTAGCATTAAGAAGAGAGCAGAGTATATCTGAATGAAAGAAATAAAACAAAAAGCAGCTCAAGGTAAATCTAAGATAGAAAGATAATATGATTGCATACTTTAAGCAGTATTTTGCACTTTTCTCCCATCCAACACTGAGTTTTACTTCTGCTAACCTAACTGTTAATCCTTACTGCATATACTTCTTCTCTCATTATATACAAGAACAAATATTCCAGACTATCTTTCAATGCAAAGCATACTATCACGGAATGTAGTTCTTAACTTATTGTGTGTTTTTTTTCAAAAGTAGCAGAAAATGACAAACAAGTGAACAAGATGAGCATCCATATTATTGAACTTGAGAGAAGGAGAAACCACATATAACGTCAAATAAACACAACAAGATGAATCCTAGATCCTACACTATCAAAGATTCAAAATGACATATATGGTTTTCAAGATTATTCAGAAAGCATCTCTATCTAAAGAAGGAGTCTATTACAACCTCTATCCAAGGAAAGAAATGAGAGAAAAGTTCGCATCAGAAAACTGCAATAGCATATTTAACAGAAACAGACCTCATCTCTACTCAAGTGGGATATCAATTCAGGGATCACATCAATAAGCTTTTACTTGTCAGAATAGGTTTTGGAAGGGATTATCTAAATGTGGGTTGGGTACCTTAGCTATCATTTCCTTAATCTGCTCCATGTGCTCAGTAACACGTGGCTGATGAGTCGGTTGGAGGCACTGGAGATCATCCATGTCTTTTAGAAACTCTTGGCAGTATCGACCACTCAGAGCTGTTGGGTCTTCTCCAAGCTCATTAGCCCTACGAATTATCTGGAAAGAACCAACCGTCATGCATTTGATGTATTATATACAGTGAGCTAACTGATACTGCCAAGCTTATCCATAAAAAAGAAAAAGAAAAAGGTCTAAAAGTCCTTTAATCTCGGGAAGAGAGAACATAAAAGAGACTTACTCCCTAAAAATTGTATATCTCACCTTGTCATCTACATCGGTGAAGTTGCGCACATACACAACCTCATATCCCAAGTATTTCAGATATCTGTAAATTCCAGATCATGGAAGATTTCTATCAAACTGTTGAGTAATTTGAAGTAAAAACAATCACAGACTACTAAAAGAACTAATCTAAATGCACTTCCATTGATTTATACCACAACACATGATAAATAACATAAGTCTCATCATAATTAAACAGATGCAGATCAAAACAAAAGACCCTCAAGGGTTTTTTTCTTCTTTCTTTTCTCCTTTTGGTTGGAAAGTAAAGCACCTTTTGGTTCCCATGTTTAATGACCTCAAGGAGATACTAATCTAGGCTAATGTGGTAAACAGGTGCCAAATTACTATCAACAAGATAGTCTTCAATTACTTGCTAAAAACTATTCCCTCTATATCCCATTTAGTTCAACAAATTACTTTTAGAAAATCAGCAAACTCATTTTAATTTGGGGTCTCTTAGACTACAAATTCTCTAAATCTCACTCAACTAACATAGTTAAAGTGTAAAAAGAGTAACTAAACCTTAAAACCAACTACCTAAAAGCCTATAAGGATAGAACATACAAGTACAATTCCAATTTATTGTTTTAAACTAGACATTACGGAATAATAACATCGACCACCAAATTCCTCAAAATGAGACATGTTTTACTCAATTTCTGGTTGTTTCTCCACTCACATACAACAAACAGAATCAAACTTCCAAGTCTTATCAAACTAGTTAGTATTTCGGAATAAATCCAATTATATCCCCCAATTCCTCTAAATGAAACTGATATATTCAAACTTAACGACTTTTTATAGCCTACTTGGGAAAACATAAGTGCTTCTGCAGAGTAGTTGAAGTGTTTTTCAGAAGCTAAAAAAAATAGTTTTTCCCTAAAAGAAAGCACTTTAGAGAAAAATTCACTTACAAGCACTATTAAAAATTTATTGGCAAGACATAAACTACTTGTCGACAAAAGTACTTTTTTTGAAAGCATTTTTCAAAATAAGCTGATCATAGAAGCTTGGCCAAACGAGCAAATTATCCAATCATGTTCCTAGATCAACCAACTTCCTCTATGTAAGAATTTCAGCACAATTCAACACCAATACATAACATAACAATTATTAAACAAGTAAAAACTACAGACAGCTCGAATCAAATCCATAAAAAGCAACAATTTAATGCAGTTACAATTGAAACTTAGAAATTTGACCTGTAGAGAAGGTCGAAGGCGACATAGGCACGAGCATGGCCGATATGACTGTAATCGTAACTGGTAACGCCACACACGTACATTTTGACCTTGCCAGGTTCCTTCGGTATGAATACTTCCTTCTGTCTCGTCATTGAATTATACACTTGAAATTCCACCTTCTCGTTCGCCATTTCTCAGAAATATCTCCGATCGACCGGAACGGATAGTCAATTTACTCCTCTTCGTACAAAAACCCTAACTCCGGCCGTTCAGATTTGTGTACACTATCGTATAATAAGAAGCATAATTTTTTTTACTTTTATTCTGCTTTTATTTTCCTCTCTTTATTTTGGAAAAAACTTTATTTGCTTAGGTATAATTTAGGGGGAAAAATCACATTTAGATTAAAAAAAAAATTGCGTTAGATGAGGCAACTTGTACTGAGTTGACCAAATCGAGTTGGGCTCGTGGTGGAATAGTTGAGATTCATGAACATACGAGAAAAATTATCTAGTATTGTAAGAATCATATTTTTCTTTTTAAGACTGGGGCACATAAGGGGAAATAGGGACGCGGATTGCAAGGTGGGAATCGAAACCCATGCTTTCAAAAATGAATCTTACAATATGTGAATCTAAGTTTTGATTATGTCTCAAGTTTCATAAAGAATGAGACATTTCTATATTTAGTAATAATTTAACTTTAACATGTTCATTTTACACTTAATGAAATGATTTAGTCACTTATTTCAGACTACAAATTTCAAAACTTCTTTTTTCTTAAATTTCATATTTAATCAAACTAACTCACATAAACATCGAACATCGCGTGAAAAAACACAAATGAAAATAGAGTTGGGCTTGTGTATTTTTAGAGTTCGATTGGGCTTGTGATGTAAAGGAAATGAAACTTCAAACTTGCAAAGAATAAGCAAAAAATCATTCTTTGGGCAAATTGTCTGCCAATGCCACACACTTGGGCCCAACATGGGCTTCGTTTTTGTTTGGACATTCATAAGCAAAAAAAATCATTTTTGTACTAATTTAATTTGTAGTTGGTGTTTATAAAAAATAAAGAAGTACAATAACTATAGTTTATAGTTCGAACAATAGTGTTATGAGTTTAAATTTCAATAATCTCGTGACAACTCCTCATTTAGAAAAAATTTATGTTAACTATGTGTGATCAATAGAGGAATTTGTATTAATTAAGTGGTGCTTAACTTGCTATACGACAATCATATTCTTAATTAGTAAACTGAATATCCTTTTTGAATCAAGAGTATAAAATGAATATCGCAAAATCATATAATAAATACAAGATAAATATAAATGTACTTATACAAAATTAGAAAAAATTAAAAATGATCAACTTCATTGCAAGATGCAAGCTATGTAGTAAGTAGCAAACACATTTAAGGACAAGATGATTATATAAAAAGTTTCTTGAGATTGTATGATAGTTTTGACTAACTCAAAAGGTACTAGTCTTTATGAAATCATAGGAATATTGAAAGTGTTAAAAGAAGACAAAATATATCTAAAATCATGTGGAAGAAAATCAAATTTATCGGAGTAAGTGTAGATGTAATGAAAGGTAGGGTACAATGGTCATATACCAAAAATTTTAGCAGCTCAATTATTTATCTAAATTTATACATTTTTTGACGATTCAATTTTTCATCTTGTAATTCTATTTCACCATTTTTTCACCTTTACCCTTAATTTTATAAAAAGGGGGGAAAAAACTTAGGTCAAATTATTTCTAGGAGTCTTTTAACCATATTAGAGATATTTATGCTAGTGGGAAACAAATAAAACTTTTATTAATTACTTTTTTGGTACAATATTGACTTGAGATGAATTTAAATTAAAAAATATATATTATTAATGACAATTCATATTTCATATGATTCAAAAATAAAAAAAAAATCATATGATCAAAATTTATCTCATTTTGGTTGTAACATATAAATTGTTGTTGCATCAAACTTAACATCAAATTATACAAAATCGAAATATCTTTGCATACCTTCTCCCAAAAATATCTTTCAACTTCAATGTCTTCTTTACAAACTTTAATAAAATATTATCCAAAAACACTTAGACGACTTTTTTATTCATCTAATTCATTTTGTTCTAAAGTATTTTCTCTTAAAATGCCTTTTAGGTCACATAGTAATTATGGAATTCTCTCAAATTCAATACTATAGGCAAAGAACAAAAATATTTTATGATAAAATGGTTTATAAGTCTCTTCAACCTTAACATTAGTCTCAAATTTGAATAGTGAAAAACAAAAAAAACTTTTGATATGAAGCATTGAGTTTTCAAATATCATATATATATCGATTTAGTTTGATTTTCTAGTTTGGATCGACTTTTATCCAAACCGTTAATATTCATAATCATACATAGAGAACCCAACTACCAAAGAATATGGTGTAGTGGAGAAGCTCTTTCTTTAACCAAATATCAAAAATTTCTTGATACAGAGTGTTTTTCTCGAATGTATATTGAACAAAAAAAAAAAACCAATTAAAAATATTGTTGATTTTTTTAAAAAAATAAAATAATAATATGTATAGAGTGTAATACGACGTCGTTTTATGGGGGAAAAAAATCTTAAGAAAAAACAAAATGCAGACCGCCACTTGCACCGCGCATTTTAGCACATAATACTGTTTCTCCAAACCCGAACGTTAATACCCACTCTACCCCGCACCCCCACCACCCCACCTATATAAGCTTACATTCCCGGCGATTTACACAAAAAAAAGCCATTAACACCCAAAAACCAAAAGAAAAAACAGAGAGAAACAGAAATTTGTATAAACTGATATATATACATATATATATATATATAAAGGTTGGAACTTTGAGTTTTATAGTTTGAAAATTTGAATGTTTTTGTGAGGTGAGGTGTTTGTTCATGGCAATGGGACATGAAAGATCGAAACCTCTGCATAATTTCAACTTACCTTGTGGTTTAAAGTGGGGTAATCAGAAGTTTTTGAGGTGTGCTAAGGTGGATTCCAACGGCGAAATTCCTCATTTCCATCGGAGATCAAATGGGTCTGACTCAATCGGACGGCGGATGAGAGAAATCGACGTTATGGTTAACCATCGGAGATCGAATGGGGTTAGGGATGAGTTGTTAAAGGAGACGGAGGTGGGTTTCACTCGGAAATTCAGGTCGGTGGGCTATAACAACGGCGGCGGTGGAGGAGGAGGAGGAGATGGAATCGCGGCTGTACGGGAGAAATTGATGTTTGATCTTCAAGCAGAGGCTGATAAGATGAAATACGCGATTTTTCGAGATGGGTTGGAGGAGGAAGTGTCTGTAGCTCCGGCGACGGCACCGGTGGAGGTTACGACGGGTGTAGATGCGTCTAGGCCGTGGAACTTACGTACTCGAAGAGCGGCGTGTAAGGCGCCAATGAACGGAATCGCCGGCGGCGGTGGCTGTGGCGGCAGATCGAATGGAGCTTTGAAGGTTGATGTTATCAGAAACAATGGTTCGTCATCGTCGTTATCACCGTTAAGGAATGAGAACAAATCTGTAAGACTTCGAAGTGAGTTTTCCGGCGCCGGAGATTCATACACCGGCGAGAAGAGAAAGAGAACTAATTTCTCCGTTTCGCTTGGTCGGAGAGAGATCGAAGAGGATTTCATGGCAATGGTTGGACATAGACCTCCTCGTCGACCCAAAAAACGAGCTAAAACGGTTCAAAAGAATTTAGACGTAAGTATTTTATTTGAAATTTTTGATCATTTTGATGAATTGTGATTTGAAATTTACTGTTCCATTGTTGTTTGTTTTGCAGACTTTATTTCCCGGGCTGTGGTTGACAGAGATTACACCGGACCTATACAAAGTCCCCGATGATCAATAGATTGAAAAGGTAAACCTTTATCATAGCGGAGCCAGTATTTGAAGCTTATTGAGTTCTAAAATTAATAAATATGTATATATTCAATAGATTCTTAAGACAAAATACAAGATTTGAACTCGTGGTAGAGTCAGGATTTTCAGTTAGGAGGTTTCGAAATAGATTCTCAAGTTGTGTCAAGGGGGTTTGAACGAATGATCTCCTGGCTCTGTCTCTAGTTTGAGCGAATATTACTGGCCCATAGTCGACAGTCAAGCTTTGCCCCTCGATAAACTAATGTAGTTTCAGATTTGAATATCAAGATTGATTCCAAAATGTGTAACTTAATTGTGTTGTATATACAATGTTTGTTTTTTGCAGATGGTGACTTTGATACTGGTATAGTGGCATCACCTTTTCGAGTTTGTGGATTTGATGAAACTGTTGAATTCCCGTTGGTAACGAAAAGGGGTGTAAGAGGAGGATAAAGTTGCTGCAATGCTAATTTTGCGTAGAGGTGATTTGATTTGTTCATATTTTTCTCTGGTTTATGTTCACTGGAATAAGTTTTAACATAGTGTGATGTTCTTAGATCAAAGACAATTGTTCATATAGTGAAAAAAGGTTTCATCTTTTCAAGTGCGTATTACATTCTACATTATGTTCCTGTTCTTTTCAAACTCGAAACTTTGTGCTTCTCATTGACATTTAACGCAGTGGAATGTTCATAGATCAACACCGATCATATTGAATTCAAGTGCGTTTTGTGCTACATTATGTTTCTGTTCTGTGCGTATTCAAAATTTTGTGCTTCTCTTGACGCTTATTACTCATTTCTTGTGTCTAATAGTTGCAATTGCTTTCATATTCGTTCTAAAACTCGGACAAAGCTGACTGCTCGATTTTGTTAACCTTCATATGTTGCCTCTGTTTTGGTTGAACTTGATCAGAAACTAGGATTCATAGTAGTTATTGAGTTGGCTTTTGTGTCTTGTGTTTTAGGCACAATCAAAATCTGAAAACTGGTCTATAACCTTATCTGATTAAGCTGGGGATTTACTTGGTACAAAATGGTTTTTTAGATATCTGTCCCTTTGCATTTGCTGTCCCTGTTCCTGCATCTTTTCTTCTTATGTAATAGAGGCGTTCAAGCCCGTTCACGCACACCTCGACTATTTAACCAGGTATTTGTTTCCTTCCACCTATACATCCACCGTGTAGCTCTGTCCACCAAGGCTTAGGTAGAGTGGCAATGAGAAGAAATTACCTAGCATTTTTGTCGCTTTTTTTAATATAATGCTGGTGTTCAAATCAGTTCATGCACACCTCGACTATTCAACCAAGTATGTGCTATCTTCCACCAACATTTTTGCTGATGCCGTGATTTGAACTCTGGTCTCTCATGATTTTCATCCACTTCATTGACCGCTTCACCACACCCTTGACTGCATTAATTAGAATTATAATATGCTAAGATGATCACTGCAGTGCATTAATGTTAAGCAAGTGATTTTGTTTAGAGGACATAACTTGAGCTTGCTTTTTCATACATGTTTTCCTTTTCTTTTCCTTTCTTTGGGCCGGTTTCGACTAATCTAGATTCAGGACGCGTAAGTCATAAGGCCCATTTAATGGTGAAGCATTGTCTAATTAGAATTTTTTTCATATCTAGAACTCGAATCGAAGCTACATGTTTTCTATTGGTTAATGCTATGTTTGCTACATGTTGAGATGGGGAATGGGCAGAATTTAAGTTGGTTCTGTTTGGTAAAGATTCCTTATTTAAGTGGCAGGCTATTATTACTTTTTAGACAAGTAACATTTTAATAAAAAGAAAATAGAAGAAATTATACATTGTTTAATTTTTGCTCTTATATTTGAAAAATGGTACTCTATGTTTTGTAGGGTTTTTTAAGGCATAATTTCTCGGTATGCAAAGTTATTTGAACACTTGTGCTGATAGAAGATAACAATTATCATGAGAAGCACAAGCTAAATAATTATTTTTCTATAAATATAGTTCCCTTGAAAAATTATTTTGGAGGGAAACTGGATTAGCTTTACAAATTTGACTTTTTGACAAAGTGATGAAATTTAAAATTTGAGATTATCAATCCCTAGATTTTAAAATACTATAATATGGGATTTTTATATTGACATGATAAAACTATATGAAATTAGTTGATTAAAAATTACGATTCTTCCAATTTGGAGGCATTTTAATAATTAGAACTCCTTTTAGCTTAGGTCATTTTAAATTTGTTTTCTACCTTTTCGCTTTAATTCCTTGGAATATCACTCTAATTTTTAATTATATTAATAAGTCTCATAAAACCGTTTTACCGTTGGACTAAGGGTGCGTTCAATATCAATTTTTTTGAAAAATATTTTCTTAAAAAAAAAAAAAGTTTCGCGTGTGAATGTATGTAAAATAAGTTCCACAAAATGGCATTCCACGTTCATCATGGCCCCGACCCTCCAACATACTCGCCTTTCCCCATAGCCCTCATCCCCATCTCCCCGCACCCCTACCTCCGTCCTCACTTTCCTTCGTACCGAACACACCTTGAAGCCCACATCTTTTTCATATTAATTAAGTCAGGCCCAAAATGTTCAAGGTTATTGGATCATATGTTGTCTTATGGGCCGGCCCAAGAAAATCTGTCTATTTAGGATTTATTTGGTTGCCTTGATAGTATTTTTATTACCAAAAATATAATATCTAAATATGGAGAAAAAAAACCACATGAATTAATTAGTCATTAAGTTCTTCTATAGTTGAATATATAAAATCCTGTTATTTTGTTGTTGTTTCTGTCGTGTTAGGGTCTAATTGTTGTTAAAGAAAGTGTCAACCACAAATTTAATAAAATATGAAAAAGGTGTTCAATTAATTAACAACAATTAGGTCGCATATAAATGGAAAATTAAAGGTGACTAATATTTTGAATGGTTCCTAATAATTGATAAATTTCTTAAAATTAAATTGTAGACTTCAAAAGTAAGTACAACTCTTAACTTATATCAACATACATAATTTACAATTGGTAAAAAAAACATAACTAGAAAAGTTAGTTTTCTTTTTATTTGGCCCCAACTTGTTCAATATTAGTTTTAGATTCTGACTAATTCAGATTCGTGTAACATAAAATCAATTAAAGAAGACGTACTCTATTTTCTTTTAAAAAAAATCATAAATATCTAATTAAAATGAAAGATTTTTATTCATTTCACTACAACTCACAGAAATGAAAAGTCATTCATGATTGGGACAAGACCAAATCAATTAAATGAATACACCATGCTTTGTATGGATTTGACTCTTAGCCAATGGTATTTTAGATCTAAAATATAGCTACAACAGAATAACTACATAGTCAAATATTTAAATTAATCACATTTGCAACCAAATCAAATATTATATTACTTCAAATAAAGGGCCTCAATCATTGATTAATATTCTAAGACATTATTGAGATCTAATTCTTGTCTAGCTAGATGCCATTATAGACAACACAAAATGGACTAAAATTGAAGATAAAATTCAAATGATAAGATTTAAAGTTATTTATTTTGTAGACAAACAAATGAAAAAGTAACCTTCAATATTCAAAAAAGGCACAAAACTCATCTACTAAACAACAATATTCCAAGAAAAAAGAGAGCATGAAAAGCCATAAAGGAAGGTGGCTCATTGCTCTTTTGTTCCCTTTTCTCATTTGACCTATATTCTTTCATAAAATAGTTGGTAATTCTTTTTTACCTATAAGAATCCTATGTCGATATTAATTAAACCTTTTTGAGTTTTCACATGTTTTTCCTTTAAATTTTTCTATCCGTTCGATATTCATATTAGGGTCTTGATAAATTCAAATTCATGTTTCATAAGGCTAATTAAAGAGGGTAACATTCTCTACCATGGTTTTTTTTCCATATCAAGGCTCGAACCTTATACTATAAGAATTCTATTTATTCCACCACAACTCTTAGAAGAGTTCCTCACACTTCTACTTTTCTAAATAATGACAGTAGTAGAATTTTCACTAAAAGGGATTCAAAACTTTTTTAAAAAAAAAACTAAAGAAATCAAGAAAATTCAACATATACAAATTTAATCTATCTATACAGTGTAATTTACGATGAAGGGGTGTCAACTAACTTATTACCACATGTCAAATTATACTATAGTGTAAATATTATATAAATTGAATCTGAGAAATTAAACAAGAAATGTGTTCTATAAACTATATGAAGATTTTTTTATCTATGAACCAAAAATTAAATAAATTATTTCTTCTTTTTTGATTTGCCATTACAAAACAATGAACCTAAACCAAACAAAGCTTGTGGAATATTCAAAACAGGACTCACATGAACTCCATTGCCATAAGATCTACTATAACTCTTCTTCAATGGATATGATTGACTCTTCTTTGATGATGATGAATGCAATGGATGGCTCTGATTAAACGACGAAAAATTCGTCGAAAATGAAGAAGAAGATGATGATGAAGAAGATGATGATGATAATGATGAACTCTTTCTAAGAACTTTTATTTTTTCTCTTTGTGAACTTTGTTTTTGAAATATTTTTGGATTCTTTTGTATTGGAGCAGAGCCAGTTGAGTTACTTCTGGTTAGAAATTGCAAAATGTGGCTATTTTGGTAATTCAAACTACTACTTCTTCTGAATTGCCAAAATGTTTTTGGTTGTGGCAATTTTTCTGTTTCTTGTTCTTCATCATCATCAAGATCAGTTGATAAGAATTCCTTTAAGCTTTTTTTCTTTGTATTTTCCTTACCATTTTCAAGAAGTGATTTTTGTGGCTGTTTTTGCAATTGCAAAGATTTTGGCTGTTTTTGCAAAGATTGGTTGATTTGTGTTAAGGGTGTTGAGTTCTTGATTTCAAAAGGGAGGATCTTGCCATTGGAGAAAAGTTCATCAGCAGAAGAGATGAATAGTTGTTTTTCACCAACACAAAAATCAAAATCAAAATCAATGGTGGATGATGATTCAAGAAGAAATGCATCTGATCTATAATGATGTTGTTGTTGTTGATGGCATTCAAGTGGAATTCCATCATCATGAGAGAAGGAGATTCTTGGACTAACAACTAAACTTGCAATCTCACAACATACATCAACAGCCATGAAAGTGGC
Organism: Solanum piurae; assembly: GCA_029582685.1. Classification (NCBI taxonomy): domain Eukaryota; kingdom Viridiplantae; phylum Streptophyta; class Magnoliopsida; order Solanales; family Solanaceae; genus Solanum; species Solanum piurae. Next base: position 17,347 of record JAJOOO010027836.1, read on the forward strand.
TATTTTTTAAAGGATTCTTGATTTTTGTTTTGAGTTATGGTGTTGATTTCAACAGCAGAAGAAAGAGGGTGAAGTTTAATTTATAAGAAGAAAAAGATGGCTAAAGAAAGGTGTGTTGTAAAATGAAAGAAGATGTTTGGGGGTTGGGGTGGGGGGGGGGGGTGAAGGGAATGGTATTTTTTTAAATTTTATATTTTGGTAAGAATGAAGAGTGAGCTTTTGATTTTATATGTAGTATATGGTATGCTTAGGCTAGAAAGAGCATTTTCAAGATTCTATTATTGGTTCAACAAAGTGGTGTTGCCAAAACAATGGCTTGTTTCACTTAGGTGTAACATTGAGATTGACATTACATGCTAAATGATCAAACAATAAAAAATATAAAGAAAAAGAAGGTTAAATGCACCCAACGATGCGGCTTAGTGATCTTCGATGGAGAGGTTGTCTTCCACCTTGATGTTTTTTATACGGCTTAAGTGACTGAACGAAATTAAAGATTGTTTCAATGACGGATCGAGATCTCTATAAATTATAGTTGATTAATGTTAGGGTTTGCATTTTAGAAAGATAGTCGTGAAAATGAAGACTATTAATCAAGAATTGACGTCTCATGTCGACTCTATTCACATTGTTGTTACATTGTTACATCTGAATAAAGTGATTTAAACTGGTGAAAGAATTACGGTGCGACTATATATACCATTTGTTGGTAAAGGAATCTTCAATTTTCCCCTTTCCTCAATCCATATAGGTGAAGTACTTGACTGGTGAAAGATATAACTATACGATAAAATGAGTAAGATACGTGTAAACTGATCTGAACATCACTAAATATAAATGAAAAAAGTTTGTTGAACTAATTAGCTATTGCCACCGAAAGCCTAAAGAGAAGTAAAGAAGATTCCTTCACCTTATAGGGGTTAATTTCCAAAGAAACTTTACCTTTTTGAAAATGAAAGCAAAAGAGAAAATTATGTAATGATTTAATACACACTTCACCTTATAGGATCTACTATTTCACTAGTAAAAGAAACTCTGGCATTTTGTGACAAATTAATATCTTGTGGGGCCATTTTGCATTAAAAGAGTACAAATTATAAGGACGTCTTGTCTGGGAAAAAAAAAATTACTAGAAAGATTAATCAAAATCCTACTTTACCTAACTTAGAGTTAAATCTAAGGAATAATTATTCTTAGAAGAATAATAAGAATTGCAATAATTTTGGTGGCTACAATGCTTGAAAATGTTGGTATAATTATAATATTAATAATCTACGAGTGTTGTGGTGGAGTGGTAAATACTCATTCATCCTTAACTAGAGGTGTCCGGTTCAAGCCCCCTGATACGGAGCCGTCTTTGTTAAGAAACACTTTACCCTCCAATAAAGCACTTTCCGGAGCGAACCTAAATTTAGTCGGACTCCAATGTGATATACAAGACACCGAACACGCTAAGAGAATTCAATATTTAGTATATATATACACATGTAGCTATACAAAATATTTTTAAAGAACCATATAATTAGTCACTTACTTTAATTTTTCAGGTAATATTACGATGATCTGATTGTACAAAAATTCTTTTATAATGAATTAGTATATAAAAGTTATATATAACGTCTGTTGTTGAAAATGATGGGTGATGAGAGGAATTTTTTTCAATGAATTTATGGACCTTAAATTCTTGAAAATTGAAGGGCTAATGTCTGCTAAAAGAGAAGCCTAGCTCCATAATTGTGTTCCATGATGTGAAAAATCCAAGACAATTGAATGTAGCTATCTGAAAGTGAAAGCAAACAATTTGGCTCTAAGGTTATTTAGGATTTTTAATTATATGTTTCTTCTTCTTTAGATATACGAGATATCTGGTGCTCTATTAATTTGGATTCACACTCACTAGACAAAAATCTCCCTTTCTAGAAGTATTCAATTTCTAGTAACTTAGAACTTGATTTTTGTAGTTTTAATAAGTCGAGTGAATCATAGTATTTGTATTTCTCTTATCATAAATTTTAACTGACAATATATTTTATATGTTAGAGGCCGATGCACATGAGTATGTGACTTCCTCAATAGTTCAAAAACCGAGAACTTTTTGGTAAAGAGGATTTCACCTTTTCACGATTTCAAATCAAGTTACTAAATTTCTGATATCAGATTATTAAAAAATGCTTAGAAATTTATTTATTTTCTTATAAAAATAAAGAAAAATATGACATAGTCCAAATTACTGTTTGAAAAAAGGTGTTTGTAAAAATATGATAGATCTGTCTAATCTCACTTAATTACTTAATTTAAGTAATTATTAAAGCCAAAGTGGGAAGATTACTTGAGAGGTAAAAGTAGAAAAATATGAAAAATGTAAAGAGTAAATATTGACTGATGTGTAATATGCTTTAATAATCTTATGCTTTATACTATAGTTAAACTTTGTACATTACCATAGTAAAATGATTTCAATTGATAACTAAAGGTTGTGATAGGATATTAGACATATGATTCTTTCGTTATTAATTTGAGGTCTCGAATTTGTGTCATAAGCATTAAAATGAATCTTCGTAGAGAACACTTCCTTCTTAAGCTGTGTGAATTTAATTAAATTAGTAGGGGGCCTAATAAAAGTATCGAACATCAGGTTAAAATAAAATATCTGATTGAATTGATTATATATATCAAACATCACATTGAAAATAAAAAAATTGATTAGACTCTACTCGAAAGCTCAAGTAAGCTTGGGTTTTCCTCGATTCAATACTATAATAAGCTGATTTGACGTGACTCAGATGCAATTTGATGTCAGGCCTAATAAGAGATGTTGAAATTGATCTTTTTTCTTCTAATAGGAGTATTAGATTCAAGTTATAAGAATAGCATACGTCTTAAAGCTTGATTGACCATACACAATTTTGGTGAGATAGAATCCATCCTTAATTGAAGGTTTCAAATTCAAGTCTTCGCCATAAAAAAATAATCTTGATAAATTCAAATTAGTGGAAGTCCTAATACATACATCATCAAAAAAACAATGCCAAAGACAAAAGATCTCATTCGACTAGACTATAAATACTAAACATCAGATTGAAAATAAAAAAAATGATTAGACTCGACTCAAAAGCTCAGTTGAGCTTGAACTCATGGCCTCAATTGAGCTTGACTTTAACTCACGGCCTCAATTGACCACTATATATAATTAATAAGTTGATCGAGCCCGACTCAAGCTCAACTTGATGCCAGACCTAGATAGGGGTTGGAGTTTATCTTCTTGCCTCTAACGAGGGGTTCATATTCAAGTCATGAAAATATATTTTTTTTAAAATGTCCTAAATAATATAATAAAAAAAATTATAAAAGAGAATAGGTAATAATGGAGGATAAGATGGTACTAAGAAATTTCATAAAATTACATCCTTGCTGGCCATTTAATTCAATCATAATTTTTGAAAGCATATCATGTTACTACAATAGACCACTGTCCAAACAAATTCTTGTCCTTTTTAGGACACATTTGGCATCTCCTATATGGTATTTTTATTATATAGTATTTCCCTAATAATTAATCCAACCTGCCATAATTTTACAATTTTATTCATTTGTTGGGGGTCAGAACTGCACCTTCTTCTAACTTTCTTCTCCATTCTCCCATCTTGTGGCTGTCTCTATCTATTCATTTCATTATGTTATAATGTGATCCAAGTGAACGTCTATAAAAAAGTTTATAAAATTATGCCTTTTATTTCTAGATTGATTTGTTATTCAATTATAAGTTATTATGTCACTGTCTGATTTTGATTATCTAAATATCGTTGAATCGAGCGCTTTATTCTAGTTTTTCTGGAGAGTAATTTTAAAAAAATAAAAATTAATGTGTTCGAGAGATATTTATTGGATTTTTTTTATTTTTTTTTATACGTGTATCTATAATTTATGTTGAACATATTCAATCTAATGAACATGTTGCTTGATAGCTAGTTGTTGACCAAATTGATGACTGAGAGTTTGTTTTATGTAATTTGGTGCGGCTATTTAATTAGAACGAACTCTCAATTGTGGTTTGGTGAAAATATTAAACAATTTGGGAGTAGTTTGATATATTTGGTGAAGAAAAAAGTGGATAAAATGTTGTTATAAAAAACGTGAGTGTGAGACAAGTTATTTTACTTTATACAAGATGAGACGTAAGGTTTATAAATCTTTAAGTACTAGTAATATTTTATAAATTAATATATTTTAGAAAGATAAATTTACATATGAATTATAGAAATTTCAAGAAAATATTAAACAAGTAGAAATGTACGTAGAAATTAATGCTTCACCTTATAACGTTAATTAAAACTAAAAATTAATCAAAACTACTTATCTAAAAAAACAATCAGACTTTTTAAGAAAAATTAATAGAAATTTATAAGATAACTTGAAAAAACGAAGAAGAAACTTACCATCAAAAGCATCAAATCAGAGCAAGTTGAATTTTGTGTTATTTAGTACTACTAATTTAAGGACTTGCTTGATAATTTTAATTTTTAATTAAGTGAGATTTTTTTAGGCTTACTCCCCAAAATAAAAACATGCCCAATATCAATGTGTACACTCAAATTGATGGGACTTATGTCTCATAATACCTTCGCCCCCCACAAAGGTTTAGGTGATTAAGTCCAAGTTAGTATTCTTTGATGACTGAAAATTAAACTATACTTTGTTGTTTTAATAGATATGGCTGAGAAAATGAAAACAAATAGTGTCATTTTTTAAATTGGAGACTTCCATATTCATAGGGCCACCACTTGGAAAGAAAAATGAATAATGGAAAAGGAAGATTATCCGTATGTGGTCGAGTTGGTTGAGCAGATGATCTCTCAAAAAGAAGGTTTCAAGTTTGAAATCTCTGTATGATTTCTCAGTCGAGTTCGTCACATGTACAATTTACCTCTCTAGTATGTTTACAACCTAGCTATTACATTAGAGCGAGGTTTATCCTTTACGTACGGAAAGAATAGCTATTGTGGATTCCCTGTCAACAACAACAACAAAAATCAACTAGACTTCTTCAATTTCAACTTTTCATTTTTTTGTCATAAACATGACCTCTTGTCGAAAATTTGCTTTATCATAAATCTTTTTTAATGAACTTTTCGTCATAAACATTTTAACAACAGACAATTTTCGATAAGACATTGCATTATAAATATAATATTTTAACAATCACTTTGGATAAAATTATTTGAGCTCGATATCGAAAATTTTAACATTAGTGGATTTGTTTTTGGGAATACAACCGTTTTTGGTTTAGTAGTCAAAATAGAGCATCTAACATCAAAGTCAGAACCAACATATTTTCAATGTTCCAAACTTGTTTATTCGTAATGTAAGTTATTTATAGCGATTTTTTTTTACACGTATGTTGTTTTAAGTTGATTTATGTGTTATCTTTTCATAATTCTTCATTGAATGTTTATTCTATATATATGTATGTGTGTGTTATCTTTTCATAATTGAGGTGTTTATAGTCTTTAAAAACACGATAAAATATGGAATAAAAAACTAATAAGGAGGAATTTGCCCAAATAGGGGCTCGCGTATGAGCGTCTGATTAGCTAGTTGATGATGAAGCAATAACTTATCAAGACGATGATCAGTAGTTGATCTGAGAGGATGATCAGTCATATTAGGACTGAGACACGACATTAATTTTGTCTTGAATTTTAAAATGACAAGTAATTTAAGATTAACAATTTTTAGAAATTACGAGAGATAATTTGAGACGTAGAAATATATGTGTACGTCAGTCAAATTTGAGGAAGAAAGAAGCTTTTGATTGCTTTGTTTTTACTCCAAACAACTTGCAACCCAAGAAAATATTCTTGGAAACCAAAGACAAATAAGAATATTTTTTCAGTCAATAATTTAGCCCAAGTTTTCTATGAAATGGCTATTTGTTTAATCAAAATCGTCTCCCCAAGGTGATTACATTTTAAAACACCAAATCTTGTTGCATAATTTTGATATAGTAATTTACTCTTTTAAGTCATATATATATATATATATATATTGAAAATGCATGAATTTAGATATTATCTAAAATTGTTTCGAGATAAATAGACAAAAATATTTACAAATTTAGAATATAATATAAATATGACATCAAAATTAAATATTTATGAACTTTGAACTCCGAGGTGTAGTAACGTCTGAAGTATTCAGTTATGTGAGAAAGATAAAAATAAATTCACAATTCAGAATAAATGAAATTCAACTACAAATTTGATTTAATTTCAGTTGGTTTTGGCCCCTTTGACTACCGGTTTAGATACATGAAATTGCACACGATGACTTTGAAAATGAATGATTTTGAAGCTTTAAACCGTCATTTGCTTCCTGGGAAAACTTTGAGGTCAAAAGTTAAAATTTGTTAAACTCAATTTTGGCCATTAGACAAATAGAGTAAAAAATTCAAGACATCACTTGAAATAAATTCGGTAGGAATCAAGTTATGCTTTTTACAACCTAACTTGTGAGTTCTAAAATCAAACTTTTGCCTCGATCATCATAAATTCTATGGGAATTGAGTTTGCAATACATTATAACTTGTGGATTTTATGAACATAAACTTTAACCTTGTTTGACTTAAATTCTGTAGAAATAAAGTCATGCAATACGACATAACTTGTTATGTTTTTTTTACTATATACCTTGTGGAATCTTATGCCGCAAAAAATATAAACTAATGCCCTACAATAATTACCCGTTCTTTCAATATCAAAGATATTTTCGATCAATTATATTATTGATTATTGAAGGATGAAAATTAAAGACCGCGGATTCTTGCAAATGACCCTTGAATAACACCTAGATGGGCAAAAATTGATCCATCATTCTTTTTTGGGCAAATTACAAAAATCACATACTTTTAAGACAAAATTACAATCTATCCCTTAAAAATTTATAATTACAGAAATCCCTCAAAACAAATACAATAATATAAGCGTTGATACATTAATCTGATGCGCGAGATACATTAATCGTTAAGTAAGATACATTACATTTTATACATGATACACTAATCTGATGTACATTTTATACATGATACACTATCTGATGCGCGAGATACACTAATCTGATGCGCGAAAATGAGGAATTTTGGAGATTTGTAAAACTTATAGGGGATAATG
>JAJOOO010027837.1:0-15707 GCA_029582685.1 Solanum piurae
TTGCCTTAAGACTCAAAATGATCCTTATCATTTCATATGGAGCACTAATAGTCCTCCTTCTTTGTAAAAATGGTACACTTTTAGTCTATCAAATATTTTCCATCTATCATCAACGGAGAATTGTAAGTAGTACTAAAGGGAAAATAAAGAATTCTGCTTTGGAAAAAATCTAATTCAGTTGTCATGATTCTATCGCCGGAACTCATGCTTATCCTTTGATGCATTTCAGATAGAGCGGGACACGAACGGGATGTTGCAGTGCCATCCGTATCCTAATGAATTTGTAGACTTATCTAAGCCATGTCCACATTGTGCTTTTTTTATGGGCTTGCAGAGGAAACAGGGTGTCAAAGTACAAGAAGGGCAACAATTTGATATTCATGGGACAGTTGATGAGTTTAAGCAAGATCTAAGCATGTACGCTTATTGGAGACCAGGCATGGATATCTATGTATCTCATGTTCGGAGGAAGCAAATATTTGATAGACTAAAAGTGTACCATTTTTACAAAGAAGGAGGACTATTAGTGCTCCATATGAAATGATAAAGGATCATTTTGAGTCTTAAGGCAAAGATAAGGGACAATTTTGGTTTTTTCTCTAATTTCACCGCGACAAACAAAATAAGAACGGAAAGGAGCACGCGATAATCACCCATATATAAGTTCCCTAAAATTGTGAGCGTTATTAATCGCAGGGCAGGAAAGTTAGGGTTTCCAATTCTGATTCTTCACCTGCAAATTGGGACCGAAGAAGAAAGAGAAAGATGTGGCACGAAGCTCGGAGGTCGGAGAAGAAAGTCCACGATATGATGGACGCTGCTCGTAAGAGAGCTCAAAGACGGGCCATCTATCTCGCTAAACGCCGTGGCGATCCTCAGCAATCCATTCAAGCCATCGGCTCTCGCTGTCGTATCTACCGCGACGACGCTCTTTATCAAGCCACCGAGGATCAGCAGGGCATGTATGGTCTTCTTTTTTCATGTTTTTGTAATTCTAGGGCTTCACTCTGTTGACACTGAATTTTATTATTAGTGGAATATTTTGAGATGCTTCAATATGGAAAGTTTCATACAATTGGAATGTAAGAACCAACTAGTACAATACAATGAAATATGGCAGATATTGATTATTCAATTATTGTATAGAAAACAGACGACATTAACTACACAAGGATGCATGTTTGCTGTGAACTGACATTTTTACTTCTTTATACTTGTTTGTTGTTTTCAATTTAGGTTGTTAACTTCATGTTTTTTAAAGAATTTGTTTGGTAAATTTCTGAATGCATTTTTTTTCCGCATTTCACTGGCTCATGTAATGATTTTATTGGAATCACCATCTTAGTTTCATTGCTTTCAAGAGTTGAAATGTCCAGGCCTACGGTAAAAGCAGTAGTCTAATAAATAAGGATATTAGTAGGCAAGTCATAATACCACCATCTTGTTTTCAAGCTCACATTGTTTGATATTATACTTCTATATGTCTCCCCTTTCTCCCTGATGAAATCAATCATCCTAAAAGTATTGTTATTGTGCTGAGGAATTTTAGTATCATGATTTCCTAAGGTTCGGTGTTTACTGATCCAAAGTGATCAGAACATTTGAAACTAGTTAAAGATTTATGTGGTGATGCTTATCATTCTCTTTCTGACTTGGATAAAAATTACATGCTGACAATGGTTTCATATTTTTTTAAGTGCTTATTTCTTTATATATGTATCAGGATACCTTGGAATGGGAAACAGGACATTTTGATCGACAGGTCACTTCACAACTCTTACAATGATAGAACACTGATTGTGAGATTTTGCTTTTCATATAATTGACGTTTTGACTATTATCCTACAGATTTGATGGTCGTGCTCTTCTTGATTTTATTCGTGATGCTAGTTCCCGACATCGTCGTGCCCCAGAAAGAACAGAGGAAGAGGAAGAACTAGAAGAGTTTGTTAATTTTCAGCGTTATCGGGATTTAATTAAGCATCGGCGTAGAGGATGTCGGTACTTTTTTGTTTTTTTGACTATCCTTACATTTTGCTATTCATTATAGGATATTTCTTTCTTATTAGGCTTGTAGAAATAATTCTGTGTATTTTTTGGGGACACCATTCTCTGCCAAGTTAACACTATGTATTGACAGTTAAAGATGAAGAGGGTATGCAACATGTTAATCAGGAGATGGAGGCTAAGACCACTGCACTTCTTGGCTCCGACAGGTTTCTATTTTCTGTCCTTATTTTCCACTTTAGGTCTTTTGCCATTTGTTCACTCTCCCTACTCTGCAAAGTGCCGAAGATCAATAAAATAAGAGAAGGAAGAAGAAAATGTGAGAGTTTTCTTAAGTGTAAAATATTCTTCATGGCCTTGGCCCAAAGTGAAGTCTATTTAGGTCCAATTATTTGATTCAAACTTGTTGATCATTACATTACTGATTTTTTGTAGCGTTGTGAATTTTGTTTGCTTGAAGTTGTTTCTACAATGTAGCAACTAGTGCTTAATATTTAATTAGTTCATAATCACTCCTTTTTTTGTTCGAGTTGATAATCACTCATAACTCAAAGATATTAAAGAACTTTTTGAAGGAAGAGTTGCACAGTTTGTCCTTTAGAAAGAGGAAAAGAATACTTGAGGGGGTGGGTCGATGGGGTGTCGCTCCATTAGGGCCCCCCTGTGGTAACATGGAAAGAGAGAAATAGCAGAGTGTTTGAAGGGGTTGACAATGATTTTGTACCATTGAAGATTTGCCTCTTGTGTCTTGTTTTGGTGCACCCATGAGATTCCTATTTGTATAGAAGTTTGAGTTTCTTTTGTAGAGAACTATATCTTGATGTAGGTTCTCTATTTTTTTGTAGTATATGGGATTTCCCCATCTTTAATAAAATTATTTAGCTTATTATTCCTATTTGTATAGAAGTTTCAGTTTCTTTTGTAGAGAACTATATCTTGATGTAGGTTCTCTACTTTTTTGTAGTATATGGGGTTTCCCCATCTTTAATAAAATTATTTAGCTTATTAAAAAAATTGAAGAACTGACTTCTGTTTTGTTTGTTATTAATATTCCTAGTAAAGAAAATCACTCTATATAAAAAGTAAATAGAACATTCTTGTATTCTACAACCTAGATGTCTAATATTCATCATTTTCATGTGTAACATTTCGATTATTATAATGTATGGTTTTTACTATCTTTCACAACTATTATTATTTTATTTTTTTCACTTTCTATCAGCTTTTGTAATGTGAAGGCAAAAATATACTTCTCTGGATGGGTATTATCATTTTTGATACTTAAATAAATGTTCACTATAGAGATGATTAGATAGTACAGAGTTGTACTGGTAATTTTTTAGTGTCTTGAATGGCTTCAGCTCCGAGTGTTTTACGATTAATTAAAACTTGTTATTTGTTTGTGGGTTTTCTTGGTGGTCTATGATGTAACACTTCTCAACCGGGTCTTTACATTATATAGACTAGTTTGCTAGGCAGTTGTTGCTTTCTAAAATTCTCGGTATTGCAGACCTCAGCTTTCTCAGCCTCCAGTGAGCAAGGGGTCGTATTCACAAGTGGGTTTCTCATATGATGGAGAGGGGAAAGATGAAGCTCACTTTTCAGATGGTGAAGAAGAAGATGAAGATGACGACGATGATGAGGAAGAAGAAGATTTTAACAGTGATGATAGCAACGATGAAGTGATGGAGTCAATTGCCAAAGATTATGGTGTGAAAAGGTATGGATGGCTTGTCTACATGGACAAAAAGGCCAAAGAGGAAGAAAGGAGGCAAAGAGAAGTTATCAAGGGAGATCCTGCAATAGTAAGTTGGCTAAATGCAGACTTAATTGTTACTAAATTTTAGGTATGCTATCAGACTAATCATGCCTTTGCAGAGGAAGCTGAGTCGCAAAGAGAGAAGAAAGGCTTCTCAACTAGAAAGGGAGAGGGAAAGAGAAGCTGCCCGTATTACCGGGAGTAGAGTTCTCCATCATGATCCCTATCGGTACTCTAGTTCTTTTGCATCTATCACACTTAGTATACTTAAAGTCAGGTTAAAATCCCAGTTGTTTGATTTGTTCGCTCACTCTGTTTTCTCTATCTCCTATGCAGTGAATCTCGACGAAGTCCGACATATGAAGCTTATTCACGTTCCAGAAGGTTTCTTATCTTTTGTATTTTATTTATGCACTTTTAAATGGCCAGTGGTCTGCCCAATGTTGGTTTGATCATTTTTCCATCTGCAGATCCAGGTCAAGGTCTCTCTCATACTCCCCTCCCCATTCAAGGCGCTACGAACGTGGAGGAAAATCTGATGATATTTACGAAGGCAAAGAGAGAACTCCGAAGATAGAGTATATTACTGAATTTGGTGGAGCAGATGATGAGAACAAGCCTAAAGTTGAAGGATATTCTCCACCACCATCTCCTCCACCTCGAACTGATCCATTAAGCCGGTCGGAGCACTTGACCTTTAATTTTTGCAAAGCTAGATTGGACAGTCTTTTCTCTGCTGCAGCTTTTCATCCATTTGTTAGCTGAGGAACTTAATGTGGTTTAGAATATATCACCATTTACACCTGTTCGAATAACTGTCAAGGGGAAGAGGGAGCAAGTCTCCATTCCGAAGCTCATTTTCACTGAATTGACCTTACTTGATGCTGTTCAGTTTGCATGATAACATGAAACATTTCTTGTTTAAAATCTCACTTTTCTGCAGGCCATCAACTGGTCGTATTCTTGAGGCCCTCCATGTAGATCCTGCATCTGGGGTATCTATTGATAAAGATAAGAGTGGCCAAATGTTGAAAACACCAACAAGGTGCATCTTCTAACACCTTTCCACTTTCTGTTTATTTGACTGTTTGTTCTTTCCCTCCCCCACATATTTGTTTGTGCTTGTGTATGAGTCTACTTAAAAAACAAGCCAGTTACTAATTTGTCCTTTTTTTTTGGTCTTGGCAGTGCGTCCTCAGCACTATCAAAGTTAAACAAGACAACTAGTAGTTCAAGCCTCTCTAAACAGCAGGGTGAAAAGAAGGAAACACCTCAGGAGAGACTTAAGCGGATTATGAGCAAACAATTGAACAAACAAAGTAAAAATTACTTCATGTGTATCTCAGGAGTGAACTGTTTGTCTTCTATAATGTGCTGCATGCAGCAATATAACAAGAATGAGGACTTCACGTCTCTTCATTTTTTTTTTGATGAAAAGATATCATGTCTCTTCTTTTTGTATGATTATGTGGGTCATATTGTTGCATGCATGTTTGCATACATTGGGTTGTTCATTTTACCTAACTGATGTCTTTTGCAGTCAAGAAAGATACAGCTATTGAAACTGCCAAGAAAAGAGAACAAGAGAAACAGAGGCTTGAAAAACTGGCAGAGACGAGCCGAGTAAGCCGGTATCGTCGCCGAAGCCGTAGTAGAAGTTACAGCCGTTCCCCTCGAAGGTACTAATACTCAGCCTTTTTGTTATTCTGTTTTTGATGTGTAGGAGAGTTGAATTTGTCAGAAGTAAACATTGTCCGCCGGAGTTGATGATCTAATGTTCCTTACCTTTTCTCCTTGTTTCTTCCTTAATGTAAGGGATTTCTGAATTTCTTGATTAGAAACTGAGTGATGCCTGTCTACCAGATGCATGCTAGTGAACTAGAGACCGTCGTTCCTGTCTAGAAAGTTTGTTCGCCTATTCACGTAGGGAACTTTTGTAATTTTCTTTCCCGCTAACCTATTGTAGTTTCGGTGGTTTGGTGTGGGATTAATAAGGAGTAGATGAAATCATGAAATAAAATGGGTTGAGCTCATATTGACTTTTCAAATAATTCGGTACTAAGGGTTAACTTAAAACAATATTAACCTACCATCAAACCAAAGCTATCTTCAGTTGTTGGTTCACTTCTGTTCCTTGCAGCAAGCATGCATGCACAGCTCCTTTCAGCCTTTAGTCTTCATCTGCATCTCCATCTCTCATCAGTTTTGCTTTTGGTGAAACTTTTTTCAAAGAGTTCTGAAATCAAAGCTGCTCTTGATCCCTCAATAGCAGAGATTTGAGAGCCCTAACCTACTTAGCAGAAAACCAATCCAGAACAAACTGTGCCTCAAGTTTGTTCTCCATGGATTTTGTGATATTGAGGATGTGTTTTCCGTCTGTTGGGAACATGTAACCTTTAATAGAGCTGGCTTAGAATTGGACGAGGAGTGATGCCATTTAAAAATTGGTCCAGTTATGTGAGTCTATTTTTTTTATTTTTTCCTTTCCTTTTGGGTGGTGGGGTTGTAGTCGAAGTAATGGACTGAAAAGGGAGTAGGCATTTGTTTGTTTTTCTTTTAAAATGCATTTGTTGTCTGATGGAGAAGTCACATTTGAGCTCATAAGAAACTCGAAAAAAATGACAAGTAGAGAGTTGATTCTATTTGAGACTGCTTAAATTGAGGAATTCCTATAGTGCAGACGGAGAAAAATACTGCTTAAGTTACGGAATTCCTTTAGTTCAGACGGAGGAAAATAACTCCCTTGTTTCATTTGTTGGTGGACTCCTAGATGTAGTGTGAATAGGCCACTAATTTCCATATTCTTTTAGAACAAAATTAATGGTTTTAAAAATTACATTAATGTACTGGAAAATGACATTCTATAATTAGTAGTAGTACTACAAATGTTTGAAAAACTTGTACCGGTGCAGTTAGGTGTATCAGTTGAGATTCTTTTCTAATCAAGAAAAAAATTATCGATCCTAATAACTTAATGTTTTGTATAGTGGGATAGAGGAAATGTCAAGGAAGTGCGAGAGAACATTATTGCTTATGCTTGCATTCTTGGGGGAATGCTGATCAAAGTATGTGGTTAGATAGTTGTAGAGTGCTTACTGCATTGTTCTGCAGTTTCTGTTGATCATGGGCATGGATGTAGTTTTCTGTTTATGATTCGAGTTGGACGAGTTGAGTTATGACCCGTTGCTACTCTATACTGAACTAGCCCACTTTGGCCCCAGCAAAAATATGGATGTTTCAGGTAGATCAGTTCAATTACTCAACCCGTTTAACCTTCCCATTTGGCACCCTAGTCAGAAGACTTCTTGTATCCTTCAGCAGCGTTACACTTGAGGATATTTGCTAGTCTCCTATAACTCAGTTTCTGGCACCAAAGAAGCTTCTAATATTGCCAACTAACAGAAAACGTCTTTAGAAGAAAAAATTGAAGTTCCGCTGTCATCTTGCCTCTGTTAGGCAAGAGTTCATCTTATGCTCCCCTACTAGCCATTATCTGTTATGTACTAATCTTTTTCTTTCTCAGGTTATATTGTGAATAGTTCTGCACTCAAATTGAACAAATATTTAGCAGTGTCTATTCTTCTCTTCGGTTTTTGTAAAGCAAAAGTTGGTTGACTTTCTCATCATATTTCTCTTCTGTAAAATGGATGAAGGCATCGACGTAGCCGGAGTCCCAGCAGAGAAAGGAGTTCTCATAGATATCGCTCACGTTCAAGGTCTGGCTCACGGTCGCGCACTCGCTCTTGCTCACATTCGCCTTCGCATTCTAACTCTAGTTCACGCTCTCTTTCTCGTTCCATTTCCCGGTCTCGTTCACCTCGGTGAGTTCCAATCGTGTTTTTGCCTTTTGGTTTTGATGTGCTAGATTGACTTACATGAGCTGACTGATATTGCAGTAGGAGACGATCAAGATACTGATACTTCAGGCATGACTGGATGCGTAAACCCGCTCAAGATGAAGGAGTGTTAGCTGTGGCCTGTGGGCGGTATATATTACTGATGTATTGTTGTACTGGTAAACTTGCAGCTGTAGCTGAATTTGGGTTGATGGTGTGAACTTTTATTCCTGTGTTGTGTTTATTGTTTTTGGTTGCTTTTTGAACTTCCTGAAGAATATTTAGCGTGACAATTATATTATTTCAGCTCCTTTTAGTAGGATGTATCACTTCAGAACTTGTGCCCAATGTCCATAACCCATAAATACTCCATCCGTTCGTGTTCACTTGGAAGCAAACCAGTTTGGGCGGGTGTGTACATACTCAAGTATCTTTTATACATCGTAAGCTGGTAGCAGGTGATACAAGTGAGCCATTAACTTAAATTATTGCGCCAAAGCAAGCAGACTTTTCCTCGTTCTTAAGCGTTACAAGCCTGAATTAATTTGTTTGGTAAGAGATCTTTATTTTAAACATAAAAAGGATTAAAAAAATTACCTATGAGATCTTTACCAGCTTATTTTCTTCTGTTCTGTGAGTGAAACGGTTTTAAACCATTTCCTCCTAGTAATTTCTCGACATGAACGAACGTCACTCGGATATAAGTAGTCTTAGAAAGTTACCAAACTTTGTTTTATTATTCAAAGGTTATTTAACAATTAGTGTTTTACCTTGAAAGTAATCAAATTAATTTTTTAATTCTAAACTTCACTTTTAAGAAACATAGAGGTCTACATTTTCCCCATTTTATTGATGCGTTCCACTTAACAAAATATATTTAGTAGAATAAAATTTAAATCTCTAAGTACCAAAAACAAAACAACTCGGTTAGCTGCATATATTACAAGTAAACTAACTTATATGTAACAAGACAATAATGAAGATTCCAATGTCTCTTAATAAAAAATATATGAAAAGTTATAGTTGCAAATTAAATCTTCATATTATAAATTTCAAGAAGTCGACATTGTCTAGACAGGAACAAATGGGTTTATTATCCCAATTCATTATGATGCAGATAATTATAAGAGAACTTGAATGCATTTAAAATATAAGTCTTTGGGAAAGAAATATATATTTGACTCATTAGAGACTAGAGTATAGTCAATGATTCAAGGAGGAGCAACTCCTCCTATCAACCTGTCCTTAGATACCCAAAATAAGTATATTGAAGGGACTATGAGCACAAATGTAGTTATAACATAAAAAAACTTGAATACAGCTCCCACCCATCTGATATTTAATCCTCACATTTGTATCAACAAAAAACATCTACGATCAATACCAGCAAGAATCCTCCCATTGTAAAGAAATGATCTCAACTTGATTGCCCACCAGAAAAATCTTATCTCAACCATAAAGAGTGTCCAACACATGTGATAGAATGGAACCGCAAGCCAAGAATGCTGTATTACTAAAGTCCAAGCCGGCATATTGGATTTCTTTTGATGAGACCTAGATCCACCTGCAAAAAGAAAAAAGAACAAGGTCAAACATTGACATCGCTGAGAAACTGTACCACAGTTAATTAACGAAAAGCCAATTATACCTTGGGACCAAAAAGATCTCTGATGTTGTCAATTCCGTAGAGAATCATGGTGGGCCTGGTGCACGAAGACGAGCAAAATAAGCTTCAATGAAACATGTGAACATAATTTCATTACATGAAATGCCCAATATAGATTTTACACCACACCCCAGGTATTTCGAATTACAGATTCATGATACATTCTTGTCAACAGATTAACCCACAATGCAATCTAAACCAATAAAGAGACCATATCTACCCTCTGCTCCCCTCCCTTGTGATAATTCAACCACAATCAGCTACTCAGGTCACATTAACTACCAACCCATAGTCCCTTCTCTCTCCCCCTCCCCACCCCCCTAATCCTCTTTTCTTTTCTTTTTTGAAACTGGTAACTTTGTATTCCTCGGCATTAAGGGCTTGCTGGCCACCTCCAAAAGTGTTAGTTACATAAAACAACAAAAAAAGAAAACAGAAAACAGGACTACTTACAAAGCTCCTATGAAATACACTAGTTGAATTTCTTCTTCTATGTTCATTTCTTTACACCAAAAACATAAAGTGGTAATTACTTTCCACTTAATCTTCTCTATAATGCAGTCTTTCCCTACAAAAATTCTCTGATTTCTCTCCTTCCAAATGATCCACCAGATACAAGCAGGTACTGTTCTCCACCACCTCCTCTGGCTCTTACTACCTCCCCTTCTGACCCAACAACTTAGTAGGTCTGCTGTATGTTCTGGCATAATCCCATTTAGGCTAGCTAAATTGGTGAATAGAGCCCATACTTGTGTTGTTACTTTGCAGTGGAGGAACAGGTGATTGTTGGTTTCTATTGCCTCTTTACAAAGATAACATCTTGAAGCAATAATTCTTCCCCTCTTTTGAAGTTTATCATGTGTCAGGCACCATAATCCTCTTTTCTATCTTGGTCACATTTCAAAGTCCTGCAAATAACTGCAGCTACACTAAGCCAGAAGACTTACAATCTCTGTCAACTAGCAAGAACTGCAATAATCAGTTCAGCAACTATTGCAAGTATTGCATGAGAGAGAACCTAAGTCGTTGAGGATTTCAACTTTTCAGCAGTTAACAATTTTGAGTGACACCAAAAACAAACTGATACCTTTTACTACTCTTGGGACCTACTTCTGCTATGCCCAAAAATCTCTCCAACTTGCTACTAAAAAAGCATGCAAATGATCCAGGGTTCAAACCTTGAGCGTTTAAGTATCCCATGTTTGCACAAGATAGATGCTTCACAGGTACACATTAAACTTTGAGAGAAGAAAATAATGCACACTAGTGTGGCTTTACTATGGTTATCAGTTCTCCTTACAGGTTTATTAACTAATAAGTTCAAACATATGAACAACTCCCAGTTATATCAATACCGCCCAGCAACATAGGTACAGGAAGTTAATTTTGATTTATAAATAAGAACATCTTGCTGCTAACAGATCGTATACCTCTCAAGGGAAAGGCCCCAGGCAATAACCCGAACATCTTCTGGCAAACCCATAGGAAGAAGCATTTCAGGCCTAAACATACCAGAATTTCCAACTTCCACCCATTTCTTAAAGCCTTCATGGTAGCTGACAGAACAAAAGGATATGAAATTAATGCCAAGTTGAACAATTGTGCATTCACATCAAAGATACTACTACAACCTGAAAATTTCCATGCTGGGCTCAGTATAAGGATTATAAGCAGGTTTGAACCGAAGCTTGGACATTCCTGTAATTAGAAAAAGAAAAGTAAACCACTAATTAGCCCTCTCAAAATTAAGAGCTCGTGTAAATGAGTTGGGCGTGATATCAATGCAAGCTTTATCTTTTCTATGAGACCAAGACTTGAGCAGACATTGATGTACTAAAAATAGAACATAAGCAAGAATACAAGCACAGTGTTAGTTGGTCACCTAGACGAGAAAAGAAGTCATGAAGAACACCAATCAGGTCACCAAGAGTAAGTCCACGATCACATATTAAACCTGGAATAAGAAACCATGACAATATGTTCATGAAACTGTTAACAGGAATAAAATGCAAAGAAAGAATAAGATTTACCTACACTACTACCTAACACAGAGTTTAACACAAGTAGTACCTATCACCTAAGAGCTATGAAACGAATAGAATCTAAAGCCATATATTGGCGTTGTAATCACCTACAGTACAGAATAAATAGTATCGAGAAGTCTTTTGAGTTAAAGGAAAGTGTGTAACATTTGGTTTACGGCATAAAACTCTGAATTGCTAATTAAAGCTTTGTATAACAAACACAACATTTGGTTTTCAGTATAGAACTAGTGGATAACTAATACAGTGTTTAGTCTGTATCGAACTATACTTTGCTAACACCACTCATGCGAAAATTTATGCATGAAAAAATGGAATAAGCATATCTAAAGACCCCTTAAAGTAGACAATCTCTACAAAACAATCCATGTAATTATTATTCACCATATAACAATTTTTGCATTATTATTCATGTAACGATCCTTGTATAATTAGTATGTGAACCAAACTGCACCCTAATTGTCATATGTCAAGAGGGGTATTGGCTCTTTGATAATGTGCATTGTGCTGTCATAGTAAGCAACAGAAATACTCTTCAAGCCAATGTTCATAAAGTATCTAAAGCACAGCTCATTATAATTCTACTAAGAGGAATTCAACCAGTAGTTGGGACTTGGGATGATAAATCATTTTTGCTGGCACTTCAAGGACCAGTGTCTCTCTGAGCTAAAGGTTTTGTACCATAGAAGATCAACAGAAGAAAAAAATATATCAAGGAACAGGAAAACATGAATGACACGAAATTTGTATAACTATATAGCAACCTTCTATCTGATGAAATTCAGCAAGATGTGTCCGATCAACTGCTTCATTTCTGAAAACACGATCAATAGAATAGTATTTCTTGGGGGCGAATGGCTTCTGCAATAATGTATAGCACAGGTTTAAAATGCACGAAGTAAAATCAATATATGAAACTATGATTCTGGATATGGTGAACCATTTAGACCTGAGCTAATGCATACAACATTCTTGACGAAACAGCAGTAGTGTGTGTCCGCAAAAGATTCTTGTTCGCTTCCTCTCTTTTCCAATCATACCCATATCTAAGCAAGAAGAACTGTTAAATGCTGAGTATAGAAATGTCAAAACCTTGACAAGTGTGAGTGGCATTGAATAACATACCCCCTAGATTGGTAACCACCAGATTCATGAATTTCTTTTACCCGCTCAACATAATCTTCTGGCAGCATCTTTGTAGAGGAAGGCACTATAATTAAAACAAACAATTCATTAGAAGAAACTCAGATGACGCAGATAAAATGTAAAGTCAAACTAACCTTTCAAAAAGAAAGTATCATGTGAATCACGGGCAGGGTGCTGTTGGGGCTGGAAAAGTGCATCGAAGTTCCAAAAACTGCAAATTATAACCAGCCACATTGACATATACTTCTTTGACAAGAATTAAAACAAATACTAATCCTAACATTGTTACTAAGAGAACATGACAGTGCACAAATCACAACTAGCAATACACCAGAGAGGACTCCTAAATGGATTACATTGTGAAATGTATGGTTTGCCATCAGTTTGAGCTTGAAAGCTCATGAATATTGAATAGTTATATTTTACCATCCATCTTCAATAAATTTGATTGTTTACCATCAGAAGCTCATGAATGTTCAACATGAAAAAATAGTATTTAGTACATTGGTTTACAGAAGAGGTACTTTGAAACTGTTTCTAGGAAGTAGGAACTTTAGCAAGTAAAATGACAACAGCCAAAACATGTATCTCCAATGGAGGATAAAGTAGGATTTGATTCAAAATATTTACATATCAACCTCTTAACTAGTGCCGGTAAAATGAGCCCATATTTTGGTAACTCGCCCATATTTTAATGGGTTGGGTGAGTGACTTTTTACATGGATAAAATATGGGTTGATACCCATATTCAACCCATAAAAATATGGGTAAAATATAGATTAGCCAAATGGGTTAAACTTCTAAGTTTTATTCACTCAAATTTCATGATATCACTAAAAAAACTTGCAACTTCTCTTCCTTTTTATGTTCTTCTATAGAACTAATTATTTTTCTCTATAATTGAAAATGTGAAGTCTTTGGCTCTCCAAAAATATATATTTTAAATGTACATTTCTTTTGTTAATTATAATTATATTTTTAATTTTTTATATTTATTTAATTTTATATTGGATAGTAAATAAAAATGTAAAATAAGCAAATCATGTATTAGTATTGACATTGCATAAGCCTTAAAGTGCATTAAGCATGTTTTAGTCCTAAAATGCAACTATTCATTTACTTTGAAATTAAAAATATTTTCCCCTTGTTATTACATAACTTTATTTTATATTAAAAAGTTAGGATTTTTTTTTTACTTTTATGATACAATAAAACTAAATGAAGCATTTTCAAAATTTTCATCTAAAAAAAACTAAAATATTTTCTCCATATTGAATTCTTAAGTAGAGTACTATTTACACATGAAAATATGGGTAAACTAGTATTTTACCCAATCAATTTGTTACCCATATCAAATATGGGCGGGATGAATTATTACCCATTTTATGTTGACCCATTTTTAACCCGCCCATTTGCCACCACTACTCTTAACTAAGAGCCATGCAAAGAAAATGTCCCCTCCAATTATTCAGATAAAAGTAAAAAGACAAGGAGATGCACCATTTTCCTAGTTCAGTTATTTCATATAGCCTAACAACTTTTTACTTTGGGAAGATGTTCCATCAATTATGAAGGGCTCACTTGTATTTATGACTGGGGAAAAGACTAACAAAATAAATAATAGCTTACCTGCTTTCGACATAATTATTTGTTGGCATCTCCTCAAACCTGCACAATTCAAATGATTTTTTGCACTTAGAGTCCACTACAGAGAATTTCCAAATAAATAACTAACTATATATAGACGCATTCATCTACACACATGCATTTATACAGCCTCCATATATAGACATGAGAAAAGGTCATTTAGTCATACCCCATATTAAGAAAAATCGTTTGTACCTGCCGCCTAACCTGCAACATGATGGTAAGATTTAATCAACACGTGAGGGAAGGCAATTTGGCCTCAGTTAGCTAACAGAAAAAAAATCAATTTAAGGCCACAACAACAATCAATAATGAAAAAGGGAACCAAAACATGCCTTGAGCAATGGATGAAGATGGCCGCCTTCAACTGGCTGACCTTTAGCACTGAAGTTGTACTCTTTAAATTCCAATTCCTTCCAGTCACCCCTTCAAAAGAACAAGCAACATATGTTGATTAGAAAATAAACTAAATGCTTCGTCCATCATGGAATTAGTGGATCCCTACTTAGATTAATTATTCAAACACGTGAATTTGTATGAAATAAGTATTCAATACTCCGAAACCATCTGTGAAAACTGCATATTGCAACTTCTCATTTACCCGGCCCATGAATTTGTTTTGTTTTTTTTAACACAAAAATAGCAAGTGCTGACCACTTTTTTGACTAGTAATTGAAAAATAGACCACATCTGAAAACTGGTAGAAATGTGGAAGTAAAATACTCTATTTGTGGTTTTTGGGGTTCAGTATTTATACTTCCTCAAAGTGTAGTAAAGGAGGTGGACAAGAAATGTAGGGACTATTTGTGGGGGAGAAGTGGTGAAAAAAAGAAAGTTTCATTGGTGTCTTGGGAAAAGGTTTGCTGTCCAAAAAGACAAGGAGGTCTCAATATAAAAGGATGTGGGAAATGGAATATTGCATCTGTAGGCAAGCTGGTATGGCAATTAGCTGTAAATAAAGAATCTCTATGGGTGAAATGGGTGCATGGGGTGTATATCAAAGCAGGAACTGTTTGGAATCATAAAGCCCCAACTGACAGCAGTTGGTATTAGAGGAAAATAATAGCACTAAAGGACCAAATGCAGCATTGGTATACAAATGGAAAATTCAATCTTACATCTAGTGGAGAATACTCAATAACCAGGGGTATCATGCACTACTGGGACAAAGAGGAAAATTGGAAAATGCAGAGTTAATCTGGAACTCTGTATCACTACCAAAGCAGAGATTTACTATGTGGTTAGCAACACAAAAAAGACTGCTCACACAAGAAAGGTTATTGAACATGAAGATACAAGTGGATGACAGTAAATGTTGCTTATGCCAAGATACAGTGATGGAAACTAATAAACACTTGTTTGTAGACTGTGAATATGCTACAAAGGTGAGAGACACACTGCTAAATTGGTCAAAAATCAACCTGCCTGCAAGAGAGTTGAACAACATATTGGAACTGATAAAGAAGAAACATTGGAAGAAATTCAAAAAGGAAGTGGTGGCAGCATTGTGGGGGGCTATGGTATACCATATTTGGAAAGCAAGAAATTGGAAACAGTTTAAAGGAGTCAGCTTACAATATTCTGACATAGTAAAGGAAATCACT
>JAJOOO010027838.1:0-20379 GCA_029582685.1 Solanum piurae
TAAGAAATGGAAAAAGAATTTACAATTCACTTTGTTCAACACTTTTCGACTATTAATTGATATTTTTGACAGAATATTACTCTAACTTATCAACAATTTAAAGAAGAGAGTGTAAAAGGAGTTAAAAAGAATAAAATAATGTGAGTATTAGTTGAGAGAGTGTAAGAAAATAAAACAATATTTTCTTGATTTCTTCTATTTGAATGAGGTTGAAGAGAATAAAATAATAATTTTAAATATATACTTTTTATCATAAATAATTAATGTTTTTTCTATAAAAAATTAACACATAATTTGTTCTTGGTAAAAAATTGAGGCCCCCTAAAATTGGGGGCCTAAGGCCAATGCCTTATTTAAGTATGCATAGAGCCAGCCCTGTGTGTTAACCTACCGAACCAAAAAAATCTTAAAATCTTGATTTTTGTTTCATGTATCTACACTATATTAAAAGCATGAAGATCCCTAAAAATGTTGATTGAAATTTTTTCCTTTCATTAAATTAAAAAACTCTACAATAGACAAATTGTCGTTTACTATTTTCTTCAATTATAAATTAATTATTATTCTAATATGTAGGACTTTGAAATTAACTAAAGTTGCACGATGAAGTGGAGGCTTGCATGCAGTGTTCTGTGTGACAAGAAGGTACCACTAAAGTCTAAAAGTTAAATTTAAGTTTTATAGAGTGGTGGTTAGACTGACTTTGTTGTATGAAGCGGAATGTTGGCCAGTCAAGAACTCTCACGTTCAGAAGACAAAGTAGAAACGGCCTTAGTAATGGACAAAATGAGAGTATGGATATAGTGGGTTCAAGGAGAGGAAGAGGTAGGCCGAAAAAGTATCGGGGAGAGGTGATTAAATAGGATGTGACACATTTTCGACTTATCAAAGACATGACCTTAGATAAGAGGTTATGAAGGTCCCAAAATTAGTATAAATGATAGTAGGTAGTTAAGAATTATCTTATTACTATTTTTAGCCTATCCAAATATTCTTTGGCTTTTGATATCTGATATCACCCATTCATGTGTTTGGGTGACAACACCTTGCAGTTGTTGTTACAGTTCCTTACATATATATATTATGCACTACTTTGCTTTGCACTAGTCCTGTTATTGTAGTTCTTACTTTTGATATTCAATATCGACAATTGTTTACTATATTTTGATTATCGCACTATTTTGTTGTTCTTATTCCCTTCCACATTTTTTTGGACTTGAATTTTCTATATTTGAGTCGTTAATGTCTCAGAAACAACCGCTGACAAATGTTTTTTGTTTAAAAAGATTATGCATTAATTTAAAGATAATTACTCTTAAATTTAACTTTGACAAGAAATATTAAGTCACACTGACACATACGCACACTACACTAATTTTTTATTGAATACTAGGTAAATTGCCCGCACTTTGCGCGGTGGTGAACTACGTCAATAATCTATTTTTGAACAGTTGATAATATAAGTATTTTCGAGTTGGTACAACCCTACGATAAATTGTCAAGAATATTTTATCCAAAGATGGAATGAATTTTTTTTAATCTTAAAATTAAAAAGATTTTGATTGTAAGTGTTTATGCATTTTGTTATTAATTCTTCATTTTACTGTAGTTATTCATCACCAAAGTCTTTAGAAAAGATATGTAATTGTTTCATTGTCTATATTTGTATTTTCAAAAAGTGGTACAAATATTTTATTCATCAATTGCGAGAGTTTTTCTCCTATTTAAGGCATCTACATACATAATCTAAATATTATACATCTTTGTGTACTTGATAAGTTAATTAAAATTTTAAAACACATCTCTTGGAGTTCAATGAAATAACGTATGTCGCTCAAATAATTTGGATTAAATAATGTCTTGGCAAGTCCCTTATTCAAAAGCATTCGCAGTCGATGACACTACTTTGATAGCCAAAAGACGTATTTTGTTATTTGTGTTTCTATCAATATGGTTAAAACATTATTTTTTTGCGACTTTTAGTCTAATACTTATAAGGAGATAATTATTTCTTTAATATTTGATTAGTTGGATTCTTCCTACTTTGAGGGGTAATTCATTGACTCCAATCCAACATTTGAACCCCAAACTTTTGATTAAGATTGAGTACAATTTTTACCATCCCACTACTTTCCTTTATTTTTTGGATGTCACTAATGGATTGAATGCGTCGATAAGATAGAAAGTTGAATAACTAAAACTCCAAGGTAGTGTGGAACCACCATAACTTCTGAACACTCAAAAGTCAGAAGTTTAAGAATTCTAATCTATATGACACTATTAGTCTAATGATTACATCAAACTCTTGATTAACATATCTTTACTTCAACATAATGATCAAAAGCATAAACATAAACAACAAAGTTTAAAATATGTACTAAAAAACAACAATTAATAACATAAGAACAAATTAATGACTGTAAAAAATATATCAGGATCTGTAACAATAGAATGAAACAGAAAGGAAAAAATCGAGCCCACTGAATGCACATTGTCCCCTTAAGGAAATTATTCCCCTCTAGTACCTGAGGTTTAAAGGAATAGATCCTCTTAGGAGAGAACAATTGTATTTACCAGTGTATTGATACAAAAACAATGGTGTTAGTGAGCCATTCAACATGAGCAAAGTATAAAAATATTTAATTGTGCAGAAGAAAAGAAGAAGAAGAAGTTTATAATTTTAGTTGTTTTAAAATTAGAGAAAATCCCTCTATTTAGCTTAAATACAATAAATGGCAGTGTTAATAAATGCTTATTGTACCTTATCAGAATGTCACAACTCTTTGGAAAAATCACAACCTTTCATAAAAATCACAACTTTTCATAAAAGTCGCAACTCTTCGTAAAAGTCGCAACTCTTATTAAAAGTCACAACTTTTCATGAAAAGGAAAAACTAATTTTGAAAATAAATAAATTAAAAAAGAATCCTGATTTGTGGTGACGATATATATATATATATATATGATATATGATTTGGAACTACACCTATGTATATAAGATTAATTGCTCAAAATTTTGGCGCGCTTTTAATTATTATTTATTTATTTTAAGAAAACTTGATGCCCTGATTGAGAATTGGGATTAAAGCCCTAGTACCAAAGACAGTAAGCTCTTGGGTTCACTGCTCTCGTTGCCGGTCGCCGGTCGCCTGTTGCCGTCGACTCTACTCACGGCTACTACGGTAAGTTCCCTCTCTCTCTATTTTTCTTCCAGAGTTCTATTAATCTTTTGTTTTAATAATCTATGATTGCACTGGTTTGGTTTTTTGTTGAGAGTACAATTAAGTAAATAAAAGTGTGTTCTCTCTCTAACAGTTGCTTGACTATTTGCTCCTGTTAGAGTTGTTCCAGAAATGTCTGCAACTGAGTAAATAGCTCTACGAACGAACGGATCGTTGTCACACACTTCAACACTTTAATGTAATGTTCTATAGTGGTATGGTTCATTGGATAATATGGAATATCTATGATTAAGTTTTGGTATAAATTTATACTTTATTTGGTTCAAGTTATAAATTTCTCCTGGGATAACCGGATAAATCAGGATAAATTTATACCTTCAACCAAATAACAAAGTATTTTGATCCAGGATATCTCAATTTATCCCATTTAACTAGGTGTTATTTTATCCCACCTCTCACGTGGGATATATTAGTCTAAGGAATCCTGGGATAATTTAGTTCGCAAACCAAATGACCCTTAGAGAATTTGAGGATGTTTAGTTTGTGTTGTTATTGAGATTCTATCAAGCAGATTCGTTGTTCTAATTGTACGCATCTATCTAGTTGGTTACTTTTTTCTTGTTTTCCTTATTACAACTTAAAAGTTAACAGTTCCAAATTTTTTTGAACTGTTTTCTTATTTTATAATTCAGTCTGAAAATGAAGTTTATCATGAATGACTTGCGGAGTCAAATGAATGCTTAATGTTTTTACAATTGCATTCCGCCTTATGTAGAAAGAGATGTGTTTAATACAATTTCTGATGGTGTTATTATGAAAACATCTCAAGAAATGAGAACTCATCCAGTACCATTGTAATAGTGTATTTGAGTTTTGTTTTCAATAGTAAAATTATGTTTGGTGTTCTTCACACGTTTACTTTGTTTTTTTTGGAACCCCTTGCCAGAAATCATGCCTCCACCATTGTGGCAGGGATTCATGGTTAAAAATGGTAGTTTTTTTTTTTTGATGACAAGGGAAATCCGCAGCCGCTACCCTTTGGGTGTGCACAGGGTAAAACCCCCGCTCCTATGCAATAGCTCGCAAACCACATAGGAGAGGTAACTCGCACTAGGCAAGCCCGGTGCGACGAGCTCGACCCAGAAGGCAAACCCCTTGCTTTCGCTGGCAAGGGGTTTCGAACTTGAGACCTCCAACATGGAAGTCCCAAACCCAAACCACTGGGCCACCCCGAAGGGTTAAAAATAGTAGTTTTGGTTCTGTGATGGATAAAGGAGTCACTGACGGTGGTTTTTCTTTGTGCTGTGCTTTGGACTTGGCTACAGTTTGCCAAACTTTTTACTGAAAATGCCAAATTGGGTTGAACCATGCTAATAACAGCAATTTGAGTTATTCTTTGCCAGTTAATGATGCGAGTTTACCTATTAAAGAAAGGCTGAAATTGCCAGTTGATGCTTTCCTTTATTTTGTTGGGGTAAGCATGACTGCATGAGCTTTATTGGTGATTTCACCTTTCAAAATAAACCCCAAAGACAAATTTTGATACATTGAACATGCTTGTCACAAAACCAAAATTAATATCTCGCTAGTTTTTTTTCCTGATAATTTCTCGCTAGCTCACCATATAAACCAACTTAATTGGAAATTCAAATAAACGAAATATTGAATCCTTTTTGGCTATTCCCTGAAAAAAATAATTCCCCACCCCCTCTTTTGGCTCATTTCTCTCCTCTTTGTTCCCATTCAGAACCCTTTCACCCTCTCTCCGTCGGATTTCACCAAGTTCAGTGCTGCCAACCAAATACCGGCAGATTATTGTTGATTTTAAGTAAAGATAATGTTCATTCAACTTCAGCATCTTCCCTGGTTTTGTGGTACTCATTTTGTCCGAGAAAAAAAGCCCTATAACAGCAAAATCACCATTTCCTGATTCCCCTTCAAAATTGTCTGATTTTAGATCTTTAAACTAATCTAGGCTCTAGAATGTTTGTCTAAATTGTTTTGAGGTATGAGCATGATATATATGGGGTGTGTATTTCAGATTCTGGTTGAAACTTTCTGCCAAGTTTTTTGGGGACAATGTGTGTGAAACAATACCTCAAGTCTCTATTTCGCTTAGGATAACAAAATGCGAAACTGATTTGCCGTCTAGGAGTTCTGCAAGGATGTGTGTTCTGGAAATTCATTTATAAGCATCTTGCAGTGTATATTTTGTGTAATTGTTATTGCACTTCCCTTTTTTGTTTGCTAAATAGCTGATGTAAATGCATGCCGCCTGAAAGTTCACCTCTCATAGCAGAATTTTATATAGATTAAAGCCATCCAAAAAGAAGGATTCTCTATTTGCTGATGTTCTTTTGACTTGAATAAACCAAACATGAGTGTAATGTAATCCCACCAAAATTTGAATAATAATGTCTGTATATTTTTCAAAGGGTGGAGGAGAGTTTCCAATGCTTAAGCTCTACACATTTCTATTCATATTGATAGGCCAAATTTTCTGTTGGATTCAAGGAATCCCAAAGCTCACTATCCTTAAGATTTTCTGCTGATGGGCACAAATAGAACACACAACTAAGGAAAAAAAGGCAATGAAAAACATAGTAGAGGCTTCATAGCTTAGTATTCATAGCAAAAAAGAAGGAAATTAGTAGAGCATCTATATGCTATATTATTTTTTTTATTTTTTTTATTTTTTGATAACCGAGAAATCCGTCTGTGACCCATCCTTTGGACCAATCACAGCCTTCTAAACTCGGTGGATAATGGGCCCGCCCCTCTACCCTTCTCCATATACCATTTTATACTATTGGAGGATTGATCAGTATACTTCGAAGGGTCAATTCTGGATTTCAAAAATTCAAGTGCAAATGCGGGCTTTATAAAAAAGTGAAGAAAAATGAAAAGAGAGTGAAACCATGGACTCATGGGGCATTACATCAGCAACAACAATGAGATAGGAAAAAACAGGATAATTGTAGAATGAAATCAGTGATATGAAGGAAGTGATCCTTTTATTTAGATTTTTGGTTCAACTGGTTGCTTATATCTGCAATTTTCTGTGGTATTCTGTTGGGTGCAAGGAGACCGCCAAATCAGTACTTCTCTTCCAATGCCTGCTCCCTTTTTGATAGGGACTTTCTTACTGGTAGTAGGTATGGACTTAATTTCCTCCATCGACTGTGCACCCAATAAACTTGTTCCCTTAACAGGGAATACAAAGAGGTTTGAAAGATCTAATCCTCCTAGTATTAAAACAAAAGATCCATATTGCTGCTTTCATGTAGTTTGTGCTGTTCTTGCTCACCCAAGGTTGTTGCGTTGAGGTCAATGAAATGAATTGAGAATCATGATCTCAGGTTCCAATCCCAACGAAGGCAAAACATTAGGTGATTTCTTGCCATCTGTCTAAGCCTTGGGGGATAGAGTTACCTGGTACCTTTGCTGATGGAGGTAGCAAGTATCTTGTGGAATTAGTAGAGGTATGGGCAAGCTGGCCCGGACACTACTGTTATCAAACAGAAAAAGTAGTTTCTGCTGTTCTTGGTTTTGAACTGACCTGTTCCTGGAATCATGAGCTGCCACTACTTTATGCTACTTTTTTTATACTACCCATATATGTTATTAAGTTCCTTTTTTTCCTATTATTTTTTTCTTTTATAGGCTGATATCCTTTGGAATATTAAGATATCCTGGTTGCTGAGAAACTTTTGCACTCTTCAATTCCATGAAGTTTGTAAGTCTCTTCCCTTCTCTGCATAGTTGCCTTGCCTGCATATAATTGTAGTACATACTGACATCATGTTCATGGAATCCAACATTTGCAGACATGTTTAAGTGAGGGCAGGGGCTACTATTTCCCACCATGCCACATAGTTAATATATGTGGTTTCCGGGTGTTACTTGACTGCCCTCTGGACCTTTCAGCCATAGCTGTATTTTCTCCCCTACCAATTGTTATTTCTTCCCTGCTTGATGAGAAAGCTTCTATTCATAGCGGCCAAAGTTCATCAAATTCAGAGTCTGTAAGACAGGATGTTTCGGAGCTTCTTGATTCCAAAAAATTGATACAGGCTGAGCCTTGGTATAAAACTGTGAAAAGTTTGCAGCTTTGGAGTATTTATTCCATAGATGTGGTACTAATCTCAAGTCCTATGGGTATGCTAGGGTTACCTTTTCTTACCCGCCTCAAAGACTTCAGAGCAAAGGTGATAGAAAGGATATTTTCTTGCATTTATAAATACAATGAACCTTATGCTGGTAAACATTTTTTCTTAATGTGGTTATCTTATCAGATATATGCAACGGAAGCAGCTTCCAGACTAGGGAAACTGATGATGGAGGACCTTATTTCCATGCATATGGAGTTGAGACAATTCTATGGACCTGAAGAGTCTGGTTGCCCTCAATGGATGACATGGGAAAAACTTGAACTACTTCCTAGGGCACTAAAGGATATTGTTTTAGGCAGTGAAAGGACAGAGCTCGGTGGATGGATGTCCATATACAGGTAACACTTCTTATTTCATTTAATTGAAAGATCTATTTTGTCACATTTCTTGTGATTCATCAATTAGTGTGTTCCAACTTACTAGAACTACTCTGCTACTTGGACCTATGTTTTAAAATGCTAGCTGTGTTTTTTTTTTTGTAGGATGGACTTGAATGTAAATGTTCTAGGTGATACAAACACAGAGAAATAACGTACCTTAAAAAAATGGACACATGATTCAGGGATCTCATAATTTTTTCCACCAATACAAGCACACACCCTTTTCATCCTAAATTCGATATACTAGTTTAAGTCATAGTCTTCAATTATTTCTATGAACTTGAGGATATGCTTTTGCAAATGAGTTGTCTGCTCAATAGAGTAGGCATTACACTGCGACATGAAAATAGTATTGATTTTCAGCTTGGGATAAGAGTGGAAAGTATGTAGCAGTCAGTTCCGTTTCAGTACCATATATAATTACATGTGGATGCATATTTTCGGTTAAAAACTTACTGACTTGGAAATGGACAGTTTTACAAGTTCTGTTACGAATCTGAACCTGGTGCTCATAGCCAGTTGTCAAAAATGAAAAAGGAAACAGAGAAACACTTAAGTTCTATGTGTTTGTTATGGTTTGATGCTTGTTGATCTGCAAGTAATAAGAAAAATTTCAGTGCAGCTGATATGAAGGGTTGCATGGAGAAGGTTCAATTCCTTAAGTATGCTGAAGAAGCCTACTATAATGGCTCATTGACCATAAAAGCATTGAGTTCTGGTTTAGAGATAGGTGCTTGTAATTGGAATATTCTAAGTCCAAAAGGAAACATTATTTATCTTTCTGGCTCTGTTTTTGCATCAGCAACTGCAACCAGTTTCGATTACAAAGCTCTTGAAGGAAGTGATGTTCTATTATATTCAGACTTTACAGCCTGCAATGATGTTGATGGTGAAAAGAACGATTTCCCTCCTGCTACTGGCAGTTCCTATTCAAGGTACATTTCTTTTGTATTATATGGAATATTATATATACTACTGAAGCTGTCCGGCATGCATATGTGAGATAAGATTTATAGGCTAGGTTTGTTCTCTTTTTCCTTTCAAAGATTATCTTCTCCTGTTCTCCATCCATCGTTTGGTTCATCTTTATTCATCTTCCTCCATACCATTACATATTTTCTGGAAGGGAAGTAATGATCTTTGAAACTTGGCACACGTGCAGTAATATTGGTAGTTGTTGGGAAACAATACCTGAATCACGGCTTGATTCAGATGAGTACTCTGAAGAGATGGAAAAAGTATCTTTTATATGTTCATGTGCGTTGGACACTATTAGTGATGGAGGATCAGTCCTTATTCCCATTGGACGGCCCGGAGTCATGTTGCAGCTGTTGGAGAACATATCACTTTCACTAGAATCTTCAAATTTAAAGGTATGTTGTAAGATTGCATGTTTGTGCAGTTATATCAATTCTTCAACAAGTGATTAGGTGATTGTCACATCAATTTACGCTAGAAGATTGGTATTTTTAGCCAAAAAACAGTACCAAGATTGTGTTCCTTAGACCCCTTTTCTTGCAGTATCGGGGTGGAAATGCAGATAGTGTTGAGAATTTTCACCTTGAGAAGCATAAAGTGGAATAGTATTCAAGTTATACACGATAAGGATTAGATTAATATTTTTTTCATTCTTAAAAGCCTTCTTTCATAGATAATCAGTAGTATTCCTTTCGCTAGCTATTCTGAGTAAGAGGGGGAGGACTTGGCGGATTCTCTCTTCTATCGATTTCTCAACTCATAATAAGTAAGGCATTGAGAGCTCAATGTAGGAATCATGGAAAGGCAAGTATATATTATTCTGACTTGAAAAGAAAAGGAAAGATAGATTGTTTGCTGCCATTTTTACTAGTTCAAAAAGAATTATATCTAGAATGCAGAAGAGCAACTTACTGCTTGAAAGGAAGCAACTGTGTTTATAATAAAATAGCAGAGTATTGCTTACAATTATGTAAAGATTGCTTTAGACCACAA
This sequence comes from Solanum piurae, assembly GCA_029582685.1. Taxonomy (NCBI): domain Eukaryota; kingdom Viridiplantae; phylum Streptophyta; class Magnoliopsida; order Solanales; family Solanaceae; genus Solanum; species Solanum piurae. The sequence goes on from JAJOOO010027838.1 coordinate 9,706, forward strand.
ATTTCAAAAGTCTTTTTTTCTTCTTAAACACTGTGCCAAGTTAAAGGGTGCCACATAAAATGGGACTGAGGGCGTGTAAAATATTTGTAACAATTATGTTAGTCAAGTGTACACTATCTTAACTATTACTATTTCCTATCAAGAATCTCAAGAATTAGGAAACTTGCCTTTGTTTGATGCAACTCAAAAATCCTATATAAGTATTTATGTTGTTAGCCAAATACTTCAACAATTTTTTTTTCTTTTTTTCTTTTCATCTTAATAATTTATTGGAATTTGAGTTCAACGATCTCCAGGAATTTTCTGAAACATGAGACTATCTTTTCTTAATCGGTATGAAAATTGAGTGTACTTTCAGGGAGGGGAGATCCATAGCATTTGTCCCCATATCTTCCAGTGTGGTTTGTTGGACTTGCTATTGGAGATATAAATTCAGAGTTAATATTAATTGTAATCCTGATAGTGTGAAGGAATGAGCATTGAGTGACTTTGTCTAGCAGATATTAGATGCACTTGTGGACAATTGCCATCCGTTGTGCAAAAAGTTAGTTTTGAATCTGTCTCTGATCAGTGCACATGGACAAGAGTCCTCCAATTCTTAAGTTTTGTTTCGTTTTCGTATCTAATTTTAGTACAGTTGGTTGTGGATACCTAACTTTGCGTCAGATGAAATATGTTTTTCATGTATTTAAACTGGATGTTTGTGTGCTGTAGGTTCCTATATACTTTGTTTCTTCTGTGGCGGAAGAGTTGTTGGCATTTTCCAATATCATACCTGAATGGCTGTCCAGTCAACTGCAAGAAAGAGTACTACATTAACTGATTATCACTATGAATCTTGTGATTTTAATCCTTTGCTGTTAAAACAGAAGTCACAAGTCACTGTTACCATTTTTAAAAAAAGTCACAAGTAGGATAATGTATTTCCTTTTGTTTTATGTTGTGGATCCACAGTTTTGTTCTGGGCAACCACTATTCACGCATATTCAGCTGTCAAATGAGAAAAAACTCTTCATATCTCCTGCAATACATTCATCGAAATTCCTGTAAGATATACTGTCCCATCATGTCAAGATATAAGCTAAAGAAATGAGCACAGTAACCTGCTTAAGAAGCTTGCCGTAGACAGTATTGTCTTTATTACACTTTTCTATCCTTTTACATCTTTTGACTTCATTGTTGTCTGTGACTGTCAACATCATTGACGTAGTCTAATGTTATGTGTTTAGAACAAGTTGGCAGGAACCTTGCATAGTATTCTGTCCTCACTGGAGTTTGCGACTTGGCCCTGTTGTCCATCTACTTCAACGTTGGTGTGCAAATCCTAACTCGTTGCTTATTATTGAGGTGCCTAACTGCTATATGATTTTTCATATTTTCAGATCTTATGCACCTGGTTGTTTGACTAATGTGAGGCTTGATTATATTTTTAATGTCTCACATTTCACAGGAAAGAGCTGATATCAAGTTGGCTTTGTTGCCTTTTGAGCCAATGTCAATGAAGGTCCTTCAATGTTCATTCATCTCTGGAATAAAGTAAGCTTACTCTTTTTGATCCCCTATCTCATGTGTGGCAGACAACACATTCTTTATAGTTTTGGTGCTATGTGTAGTTTATTCACTAAATTTGCAACTAGGATTAAGAGGTGCCTTATGAAAAAGAAGCAGATAAAGGATGTTTGTTGGGAAAGTAGAGAATGTTTGATCGAAAATCACTTTACTGCTTACCATATGATTATCTTTTCTAGGAACTTTATAGTAGTGTTTTGGAATTAATGAAGAACCATTAGATTGCGCTCCTGGATGGTTTCGGAACCGATCCCTTTTATTGTGAGTTGATTTATCCAGCAAACAATAAAGTTGAAATGTTTACTGGTTTATTTCTCATTTAAAGGAGTCTGGGGAGGTGGTATAGTGGTTTAGTCATTTTCTCTACAGAGTAGTGGTTAGACTAATTTTGTTGCAAGGGGCAGAGTGTTGGCCATTCAAGAACTCCTATGTTCAGAAGATGCAAGTTGCAGAAATGAGTATGCTAAGATGGATATGTGGGCATACTAGGAACGATGAAATTAGGAATGAAGATATCTGGGACAAGATGGAAGTGGCCTCCGTGGTGGACAAGATGAGGGAAGCAAGGTTGAGATGGTTTGGGCGTGTGAGGAGGAGATATGTAGATACCTCAGTGAGGAGGTGCGAGAGGTTGGATATAGTGGGTACGAGAAGTAGTGGCAGGCAGGGGCGGACCTAGGTGGACAGGAGGGGGTTCGATTAAAAAATTATACAGTATATATGAGGTTAAAATTATTATTTATGAGTATAAATATTAAAATGAACCCCCTCAATACAACTGTGACGCGTAGCTCAGTGGTCAAGGGGGTTCATAATGACTCCAAGGTTCCAAGTTCGATTCTTTCTAGTCGCGCTTATATTTAATTTTAGCTTAAATTTTGTGTTTCCCCACATCCCAAGTTTTTAGCTATAAATTTTAGTTGTCTTTTCCCAAAGGCCAGCCCACAAATTAACTTTCAAAAGGTTGTTTGATTTGGATTTTACAAAGGTTAATATCCATACTAAAATCACTAAAGCTTATACGAAATTGTGTTGAAGTTTGATGACATTTTTTGAATTTCAAGATTCAAACAAGTCTATCTTATATTTTTCATTTATCTTTTAATTATTTTGACTTATCGTACTTTTTACGTAGCTTATAAATATATAAATTTCATTTTTAAAAAATTGAAAATTCTATGCGCAAATATTCGGTCAAACTTAAACTATTTGACTCCCAAAAAATAAAAAGTGTTACATAAATTGGGACAGAGGGAGTATTAATTAATATAACATTTGATTTTTTTCATAAATAATATTTATATAAATTTTGTAAAAAATTCTATATCATTTTACGAAGGATATAGAATAAGAATAGGCTCCTAGTAATAAATATATTTAAAACGTTAAAACAACAAAAGTAATATGGGATTGGCCAAATTTATATAATTTGTTATTATGAGGAGTACCTTTTATTCAAAAAAAAAATTATTTTGTAGATTAACATTTCATGTTTGACTAATAAATTCAATTTTTTTTCTCGTCAATATCAGAGATCAAATTTGTGCTTGGCCAAAATTTTCAAAAGTGCTTTTGGAGAAAGTTATGTTTCAGCTTTTGAAAAGAAGTTTTGCCACAACTCAAAAATAACTATTGTATTTGTTTTCCTAAAATCACAATAGATTTTAAAAAGGCTCAATGAAGCAAGACATAAGTGGGAAGAAATGTTAAATGAAACATGACAAAACGAGTTAAAATGATCTTGTCTTTCACCACTATGCTCCTTTTAATCAACCTTTTCGCAAATTTACTTCTTATATTTGAACCCCCTGAATGAAAATCATGCGTCCGCCACTGGTGGCAGGCTAGAAAAAGTATTGAGGAGAGGTGATTAGATAAGACATTGCACAACTTCAGCTTATCGAGTACATGAGTGACATGACCTTAGAAGGGTGTGGAGGTTATGGATTATGATACAAGATTAGTAGGTAGTGGAGTGTTGTCTGTCGTAGTATTAGCCTTATTCTTGTAGTGTATTGCTTTTGATTTCTATCATCATATGTTGTTTATTGTTTATTGTGTTTCGGTTATCGCACTATTTTGTTGTCTGATTCCTTCTTAGTTGCTATGTTTTCTTCACTGTTGTTTTTTCCTTTTTCATACCTACCTTGTTTTGTTGTACTCGAGTAGAGGGTCTTCCAGAAACAACCTCTCTATCTCCACGAGGTAGGGGTATGATTTGCATACACTCTACCCTCCCCAGGCCCCATTGTGAGATCTCACTGAGTATGTTGTATAATTATCAAGTTCACTCGAGTAATTGTTTCTATTTTATTTCAAGTAGGTACAGATCTGTAGCTCTTCAATTACCTTTCTGGCTCATCTCATTACAAATACATACTTCATTTTCTGTTTGCAGGCTAAAGAAAGCTATACCTTTACTAAAGATATTACAACCTAAACATGTGCTGGTAGGCTCTCTCTTCTGCTCTAAGAAACTGAACTGTTCAATATATTTCTATAACTACTGCCTCTCTTGCTCTTTTCAGGTCCCTGAGAGTTTGAGGCCCCATATTAGCTGTTGGAAGCCCAAATTTTCGGTCCATAGTTTCTCCGAAAATGAAACTGTAGTTGTGCCCAAGTTGAAAACATTTGCAGATATGGACATTGCCATGGACATGGCTTCTGAGCTGCTCATTGATACAAAAATGATACAGGGAAAAAATATTGCAAGATTAAAGGGAGAGTTGCTCATTGAGCATGGAAAGTATCGGTGTGTTCTTAAAAATAAGGAAGTGCTTTCTTCACAAGTTAGGCCATTGCTATTTCTGGGTAGAGTTGACTTGGACTCCCTTCTGATGGCTTTAAAGAAGATGGGTATGAAAGTAGCTGCACAGCATGCCCAGAGTACTGATGGATCAGAAAATGTATCACTTGTATTCATCTCGGAGCCCAATGAAGCCTTGATTGAGGTTACATCAACTCAAACCACGATAAGCGTTGGTGATGAGACTACTGCTTCCCTGGTTTCTGAGGCTGTTCGTAGCACTTTAGTTTGTTTCTGATAAAAGATGGCCCTTGTATATACCTAGATGCCAATGGTTTAAGAAGATTGACTAATTTTCAACTTCGAGGAGAGAACAATTCTTTTAACTGGGAATGGAGGTTGGGAGTTGTAACGAAGGGGCGTCTTTTTCCTCAGTCAAGCACTGGCCACTGCCCTGTTGATAGATACCGGAAAAAAGAGAGTGCATGCATATTCTCTAATATTTGTACTATTGTTTTGGTGATACCTGTATCTCTCCGTGCCAAAGAAGAAAATTTTCTTAGAAAATGGATTTCTCGTTACCAAAGTTGTCGAATGATCTTTTTATAGAAGTAGTGACTTGCGAAAGCAAGAGGAGACATGCACTATATAAAGTTGTTCCTCTCCAAAGACTTTATACCCAGATAAAACTAGTCTCTCATCCTTGTTTGTTTAAAATTCAAATTCTAACTTGAAAAAGATCCAAACTCCATAGCATCCTATTTCTGAATGCATATTAAGGTAAATAAATCAAACTAAATTGCACTTTAAAAATGTTGAATTTAATAGCTTTTCATGATGTATGTAACATTATTTATAGCCATTATGAAAGCTCCAAAAGAAAAAGGGTTCTTTGCTGCGTGATACTTCTTTTTTATACTTAAATCTCTCTATGACTCATACTTTTTGTATAATAAAAATGAAAATTGAAAAAATATAGCACTTTAAGATTTCGGAGGAACGTTTTGCTTTTTGATAATGTAGTGTATGTATTGAAATTACGAATGTTACGAAATGATCATATATAAGGTTAATAAAATAGTCCAATCTCGTGCAAAGCACAAATAATTTACGTAGTTTTTATATAATAATAGATGAATTTAAATGCCACATATCTTTCATTTAAGGGCCCTTATACGTCAACGTCAAATTCGATATCATGGTTAAATGTTAATTTTTTTTTATAAACTCCGACTATATTTTAAATAGAGTCATTGAGTCCTAAAAGGGCTATTTGTGCACTTCCTCTTCTGCTGCTAGCATCATTTTTACATGGTGAAATTCCTGGTCGCCACTCAACAAATGCAGAGGTTTTAACAATGGACACATCTCGCTTGTATAAATCCTCCAACGAACCCGCTCACGACCTTTATACAATCCCTAGTTACACCAGTAAGTTAAACCCACAATTCCCTTCTCTCTCTATTTGTCTGAAAATAGCTCTAATTTCTGCATTTTTCTTTGTGTGAATTGAAAAAAAAGGTTGGTTCTCTTGGCAAAGCATACATGAGGTGGAAAGGCTTTCATTGCGAGAATTCTTCGATGGCAGTTCGATTTCAAGGACACCCAGAATCTACAAAGAGTACAGGGATTACATGATTACTTCCTACCGTGAGGATCCGACTCGAAGGCTTTCGTTTTCGGATATCCGGAAGTCGTTGGTGGGTGATATAAGTGTGCTACACAAGGTGTTTACCTTTTTGGAGAAGTGGGGTTTGATTAATTTTGACCCTAGTAATGCTGAAACGCCGGCTGCTATTGATGCTCCAGCGGAAGTGGATAAGGAGGACGAGAAGTGGAGGATTAGGGTTGAAGAAGGGGCCCCACATGGGGTTAGGGTTGTGGCAGCTCCTCATTCTTTGAAACCCCTTGCACCGGTTCCGTCACCGGTTATCATAGGGGACAGAGGTGGTGGAAGGGGGAGGGGTGGTGGTACGGTGGATAATATACTAAAGTTTTCGCCTATGGCATCGTATTTGGATGTTTATGGGGAGTTGGTGGAGCAGCAGAAGAAGGAAAGTGTAGTCTGTGTGAGTTGTAAAGAACAGTGTGCTTCGGGTCATTATGAGTACAGCAAGGTATTTTGTGAGTTAGCTTGTCCAATTTCTCTCCATTCTTTACTCTTTTACTTATTTACTTGATTACTAGTTAATACTATGTTTTAATTGCTATAGAGTGATGGAAGCACAGTTTGGTGTTCAAGAAATAGCCTTTTTAGCTCAAAATTGACACGAGAATTATATGATTAGGAATTAGAGCATGATATGGTGGATCCATTTGATTTTGTAAAAACATTGTGTATCCTGTGGACTTGGTAACTGGTTGTTTATTTTGTTTCTGTTTGCTTTTAGTAAGTGAGCCGTTGCAGAAAATCTTTGTTGAGAGGCCAGTGACAAAGTTTGTGAAAATGTATGGATAAGTACCCAAATTCCATATCTTACGATGAGATGCAATGTATAGTTTGATTTTGTGTTTTCTCTTTTCGGTAGGTCACTGTTGGCGCTATTGTATATATAACAAAAGACAAAAAGTTGTTGGGAGATCTATTAAGCTTTAACCTCTAGGAAAAAAATACTCTCTGATAAAGATTTCTTTATCAATGTTCCTTTAGTTTTAGAAAACCTTACAAGGTGCTGCCTCTTCAAATCATAGACCACGTTTCTTTGTTTTGCACTTGCTTGTCAGTTTCTTACTGTATTTTCCATCTTAGATCGTTTAATAAATAAGATGTGTATGTCAGTAAATTGATGATTTTCCAAGTTGATCGGTAGTATATGTTTTGTATAGAATTAAGGAAAAAGGCATAAGTACCTCTTGAACTATGACCAAAGTTCTAGGGACACTTTATTTTTATAGTGGTCCTATTACCCCAGAACTATTTTAAAATTAATAAACACACCTTTGTAACGTATAGTCACATCTGTATTAAGCTGTGGATTACATGCACCTGTCACATCATTTTATCCCTTTTATTTTTCATTTTTTTCTCGTTTCTTCTTCGTTCTTTGTTGCTTTCCTTTGACTGGTAGCAACAAAATCTCCATGGAAGGCCTCAAGCTTTCTCAGGTAGTTAAAACATCACCAAAATCAACTTTCTACTTTTTATTATCATTTCTATCTCCATTTTCGCTTCCAAATTAACTAAATCCTCACCCAAATTCATTTCAAAGATCAGTCCTTAACAACCCAAGCGAAATGAATATCAAACTTTCTCTCGCATAACCCATTGTCTAGAGAAAGAAAAATAACTCAAACTTATCAAAGTAGTTAGAAAGGTTTTAGTTTGCTATTTCGAATGTGATCGAGAAGGATTCCATTTTTCCCGGTGGAGAGAAGGTTTTTTGTTAATGGAGTTTTGTGATTTGTCTATAGATCTGTGTTTCTTTTACTTTACATGTGTAACATTTTCTTAAAAGTGTGATTTGTATGTGTGTGAGAAAGAGGAAGATGATTAGTAGAACCAATGGATGGGAAAATGCTGGAAAAAATTTGATGACGACTTCTGTACGCGGTGAACTTGTGAGAAACTTAATTGTATTTCTAAAAAATGAGAACATAATAAAATTTGACTCATTCACAAAGAAAGAAAGGAAAGTAATTAATAAGATATCAACTTAAGTTGAATGTTAATCAATTTTGTGTACTAAATAGTTGTAAAAGTTGTCCAATTAAAATGGATATGTGCCCATATTTATCAGATTTTAACTTATTTTTCTCCTTTCACATGCCTCCAAGAGAGTGAGAACACTCTGTGCCACCTTAGCACCGTAGGATATATTTTGTTGCACTTTAAAATAGTTTTGGGGGAGGGGGGGTAAAAGGAAAGGTGTGTCCCTAGAACTTCGGTCATAGTTCAGGGGCATACTTTATGCCTTTTTCCTAAAATTAAGTTATTAATGATGCCAAAAAATTAAAAAAAATGAAAATAACTTGAAATCTACAAGATTTGAAAATTGAGATATTCAGAATAGCAGCTGAGATTACTTTCTTTCTTGTTTTTGTCAGGATGCGAGCTCGAATTTATGTGAGAAGTGTTTTAAAAGTGGTAATTATGACAAGAGCAAATTTGCAGATGAATTCAAGTTCATGGATGGTGCGAACCCAAAAGCGAACTGGACGGAAGCCGAAACTTTACTCCTATTAGAATCTGTACTGAAGCATGGTGATGACTGGGATCTTGTTACTCAAAATGTCAAAACAAAGAGTAAGCTGGATTGTATCTCCAAGCTTATACAGTTGCCATTTGGGGATCTTATGCTTGGTTCTATTCATAAAAAGCTTAATTTTTTGGACAAGAATTGTGAGGTAAGGGGCGTGGATCAAGCTCAACCTGCAATAAGTGAGTCTCGAGAAACTCCTGGAAATCAATCTCATGAGCAGAACCAGGAGCGTCTACAGAATGGAAATGCTGAATGCGAAACCCCTCCTCTCAAGAAAATACACAGGGCTCCAATTTCAGAAGACAGTAGTTTCCTGATGAAACAGGTTCACATGCTTCTGTTACATTGGACTATTTCTTTTATGACTCAGCTATATATGGATTTTTTTGCGACTGTTTTAAACATTCTAAGATGGATATATTGGTCTTGTAAACTATACGTGGTCTGTAATCTTCAGGTAGCTCACATTTCTGGTGCTATTGGTCCACATATCACAGCATCTGCAGCTGAGGCTGCTGTTACAGCCCTTTGCTATGAGAATCAGTGTTCAACGGACATTTTTGATGGAGATGATAATGGATTGGGATCAATTGCTGATATCAGTGAGACAGAGAGGTAACTAGTACTCCCTCTGTCCTTTTTTGTCGGGATATATATATATCTATATATATAGAATACTCCATCAGTTTTCAGATGTCAGTCTATCTGTCTCCTTTCCAGAAATGGCTAGTTCTATTCCAGAAGTACCATTCCCTTTATAAGCTATTTAGAACATGTGAATATAAGGCTTCCTTAATAATAATAATTTAGAGGGGGTAATTTTGAACAGTACATCAGGATCTCTTTTCTTCAATTGTTTAAAAAAGTGTAAAGGTGATAAATAATATGGGACAAAGAGAGTATGTACTATCGACTTCTTGTGCAAATTTGTTCAGTCTTTGTGCAGTTCATCCTGTATAATTCTCTGTTATGTATGTTCACCATTCTTATGTTCGTATCTTGCTATAGCTATGTCTTGGCTTAATTATCATTACAGAGTTATACATTTAGTTTCTCTTTTAGCATGAAAGTGAATTGTCTTATTTTCAGGACAAGTCAAGTTGTAGGTGCTGAAGGGGAAGAAAAGCACGCCAGATCAGGTATTTTCCATGATAGAAATCATTTTGTGTCTTTAACTTCCAATCCAAGTATCAGCTGCAGCAACTGCTAAAAGTTTTGTTCATGGTGATCACCTGCAGTCATGTATCCACATGTAAATGTGGTTATGATTTTTTTTTTTTAAGGAAACTGGTACTGTTGTATTCCTCAGCATATCCTTAATGCTGGAGACCTCCAAAAGAAAGATAAAGAGAAACAAAAGAAAGACTAGTTACAGTGCTCCTGGAAATTCTATTAGTAGATCTACTTCTTCTATACATTGTTCTTTACACCAAAAATAAAAAAAACTATAATACATTCCATTTCACTTTCTGAACAGAATCGGACCTATCTTCAAAATACCTTCCATTCCTTTCTTTCCACATTGACCACCAAATAAATGAAGGAATAATTCTCCACCATTTCTTCTGACTCTTGCTCCCCCCCCTCCCCGCGGCTCCTCACCAACAACTCAACTCAGTAGATGTGCTCTGACATGGTTCATTTAACCTTTGTGAGGCTATAGAAAATGCCCATATCTGAGCTGTGAATCTACAACAGAGAAACAAGTGGTTGTTTGTTTCCCCTGTTTCATTGCACAGAAAAAGAGAGACTACAGGGAACTCCCTTTTTTGGAGCACTTCATGAGTTGGCAAGCCCTCTTTGCTATCAACCAAGTGAAACATTTTACTTGAGTTGGTGCTATGATTTTCCAGATTTTCCTCCAAAGTTCTGGGTTGCCCATTTCCTGTCCGTTGGTGCTTTTTAATACACTCTTTGTGAGAAATATATGAGAAAAATATTATTGAATTGTTGTTGTGTCTACATTATTACATTGAGATCCTATTTATAGACACTAGAATACAATCCTTTACCAAGTAGGATACTATTTACTATTCCTATTCCTATTCTAAATAGGATTGTATAAACCTATTCCTATTCTAATAGGATTGTGTAAACCTATTCCTATTCTAATAGGATTGTGTAAACCTATTCCTATTCTAATAGGATTGTATAAACCTA
>JAJOOO010027839.1:0-20855 GCA_029582685.1 Solanum piurae
TTTATTTATGATTTAGCTTCCGCATCAGTTTATTATCTTTAGTATGCTCATGATCATGCCAGCAGGGTTAGCTTGGGATCACTTGTGGTCCTAGGTCCCGTGTCCGCGTCTCGGGGGTAGTCTCGGGGCGTGACACTCACCACTGATGCTGTTGAACTGGAGATTGAGAACCGATCTATGCGTGATCTGAATGATGTGGACCTGAACCTACATCACGAGAAGATGTAGCGTAGAGTATGCGTCAGTACTGGAAAGTTACTGAGCATTTACTGAGCATGCAGGATAGGATAAAGTTGAATAAAACATATAACTGAACAAAGTGGTAAAGCAATGGTGTAGTCTGACCATGATAAATATGCTAAACATGTTGAACATGAACTATCTGAATGTAATGACCAAGTTTATAACATATTGAAACTGAATACTGAACTGTAACTGATAACCTGGTCAGTACACTAGAATATGTTTGTGGGAGTTACTAATAGCCGACATGAAACCACATGAGCTAGATGTGGAGTCTGATGTATACACCCTATCGAGAGGACCCAATATACCTTGCCAAGGGTATAGAGGCATGACTGGCATGATCAGAAAGTATAATGCCCACATAGGGGACTTACCTACGGGGGCACGTAGTTTTGGGACTATGAGGGTTACTGACCCTAGTCCAACTCGATATTAATCCTACTCCCAATAGAATGTATCAAATATAACAAAACTATAATAAACTGAATCGCTCGAGATTCTGACATGTTAGCTGAAAATGCAACATTAATATGTTGATAATGAAACATTCTTAATTGAGGCATGCATATCTGAATAAACTGACCTAGCAAGTGTAACTCATGAACTAAACGAATCTACACAACTAGGGTTCTGAGTTTCAAGCAAGAACTAAGCAATAATTCCATGAAAAATATGATAATCTGTTTTGGATTAGTCTAATAGCTGAATCACAACATAAATCTAAAATTTTAGAAACCCTAGGTCTAAACATTATAAGGTAATCAAGAATCTAATAGAATTCTAGAAAACTAATGGGTGAAAGGAACCCACTAGTGAAATCCCACATACCTGGTGACAAATTCCACAGAGATCTTTCGATTTCGGGGCTAAAATTGATGAAAACCTTGATGTGTTTTCCTAAAGGGTTGCTGATATTTTCTCTATTTCTCTAAGTTCTCACTTAATTTTGGTGAATGATTTATTAGGGTAAGTTCTAATTAAGTTACTAGGCTAAAACTGACCAAAACATCGTAGTTTAGGGGTAACACAACGTAGTTTAGGGGTCCAATGCATAGGGAAAAGACCGAACGACCCCAGACTTAAAAGTCTTACGCAGCTGACCATGGACCTTCTGACGGACCGTCAAACTGGTCATGGTCCTTGGTCAAGTAGCTACTGATTTCTAGGACGGGCTTTTATGGATACCACCACGGTCTGTCATCCGGACCACGGCCCGTGAAGGGTCCCGTGGCCTTACATCTGAGCCTGGTGGACTCAACCTGGCTCCTACGAGTACCATTACGGTCTGTGAGATGCTCCACAGCCCGTGAAGGACCCCATGGTCCACCTCTGCTGGAAGGGTGCTAAGTCCATGGGCAGGTCAACGGACCGTGGTCCCTCTCACGGTCTGTGAACCCTGTCGTGGTTCACTGGTTCTGGTGCTTTTCTGATGCATTTTCTAAGTCTGGTTTCCTAGGTGTTACATCCGCTTTTCGTTATAAATGTTTTGTACTTGAAATATTGTTTTTACTTCTTATGTTCTATTTCTTATGTTATGAGAGCTAAGTGGTTTGTATGGGGTTCTTCGGGGTTCTATACGTCATGTTACATCTAGGGTGTACCCGTAGGTCGTAACAAACTTGGTAATCAGAGCACAAGGTTTAGAATGGTCCTAGGATGTCTCATAAGCCACGTCTAGTAAGGTCTTGTTCATGAGTGTAAAGCGCACCATATTTATGAATGAGAGGCTACAAGATGATTAGGAAACTCCACCTCTTTCATTACTCTAAAAGTCATGCAATAGAGTTTAACTCTATAAAGTCTCTCTCCTAATCCTTAACCGATGCTCTATAGGACATGGCTACTAGAATAGAATTTTCTAAGAGTAATGTGAGGGAGAATGAGAAACAAGAAGCTCCTCAAGCTCTGGCCGATCCTTTGGCCAAACAAGTAACAAATACGAAGTTCAGGGCTGTTTTTCAAGTATTGGCTCAAGCCATGACGGCCCAAGCCAATAGGGAGGTTGTGGTGTCTGTGAACCCAAATGCGGGTACGGCGACGTCAAGAGTGAGGGATTTCACTAGGATGAACCTTCCGGAATTTCATCAAGGTTGAGGAAGATCCTCAAGAATTCATCGAGAAGGTCTACAAGGTTTTGATGATCATGGAAGTGACGCCGGAGGAGAAGGAAGAAATGGCCGCCTATCAAATTAAGGGTGTTGCTCAAATATAGTACAACCAATGGAAAGTAGAGAGACTGGAAGATGTGGGTCCTCTTGATTGGGAGAAGTTTAAGGCTGCTTTTTTTATAGGTTATTTCCCCTTGAGATGAGGGAATCAAAAGTGCTTGAGTTCATCAACCTTCATCAAGGAAGTATGAGTGTGAGGGAATACGCTTTGAAGTTCACATAACTATCTAAGTATGCCCCAACAATGGTTGCCGATTCTAGGGCAAGGATGAGTAAGTTTGTGTTGGGGGTGTCAGAAATGGTGGTCAAAGAGTGTCGTACCACTATACTCATTAGTTACATGGATATTTTCCATCTCATGGTTCATGCACAATAGATTGAAGAGGAAAAACTCAAGGAAAGGTCTAGGGAGACCAAGAGAGCTAAAACCAGTGATGGCGATTTCTCTCATGCAAGGTCCGATGGATATGGTCATCCTAAGTTTCAACAAAGGTTTTCTGGTCAAGGTTTCTCCAATGCTCCTCCTAAGTTCAACAAAGATAGAGTGTCTAACCCCAAGCTTCAAGGAGGAAATGGTGGTGGATCTTCATTGCCTAGGCCTACTTGTACTAAGTATGGGAAGAAACATGATGGTAAGTGTCTAGCCGGCATGGATAGTTGCTTCAGTTGTAATAAAAGTGGTCATAAAATGAGGGATTACCCAATGCTCATAGCTAGGGGAAGAGAGGGCAAACAATCTCCTCCTAGTGGTTCAAGTTTCAATTCCCCCAAGTAAAACCAATTCTATGCACTTCAGACTCGTGGTGAACAAGAGGGTTCTCCCGATATGGTTACCGGTATGTTGAAAGTTTTCTAACTTGATGTTTATGCTTTACTTGATCTCGGTGTTACCTTGTCTTTTGTGATTCCATATGTGGCTATGAGATTTTATGTTCTTCCAAATATGTTGTTAGAACCTTTTTATGTCTCTACTCCTGTTGGTGATTCTATTGTGGCTAAGAGGGTCTATAGAAAGTGTCCAGTTTCCTTATCCCATAGAGTTACTCTTGTTGATTTAGTAGACCTTGATATGCTTGATTTTGATGTTATTATTGGTATGGATTGGCTTCACTTTTGTTATACTTTTATTGATTATAGAACTCGTGTAGTCAAGTTTCAGTTTCTGAATGAGCCTATTCTAGAGTGGAAGGGGGGAAATTTTATGCCTAAGGGTCAGTTTGTTTCCTATATTAAAGCCAGAAAGATGATTTCTAAGGGTTGCATGTACCATGTAGTTAGGGTAAGGGATGTAGATTCTGAAACCCCTACTCTTGAGTCGGTCCCCATTGTGAATGAGTTTCTGGAAGTGTTCCGAGATGACTTACCCGGTATTCCTCCCGAAAGGGAAATAGACTTCAGTATGACCTTCTCCCAGATACGCAACCTATTTATATTCTTTCTTATAGAATAGCTTTGGCAGAACTTAATGAATTGAAAGAGAAATTGAAAGATTTGTTGGATAAGGGTTTCATCCGACTGAGTATCTCTCCATAGGGTGCTCCAGTTTAGTTTAAGAGAAAGAAGGATGGTTATCTCCGAATGTGTATAGATTACCGACAATTGATTAAGGTTATAGTTAATAATAAGTATCCTCTCCCAAGGATAGATGATTTGTTTGATCGACTTCAAGGGGCAAGTTACTTCTCCAAGATTGACCTTAGGTCAGGTTACCACCAATTGAGGGTGAAGGAAGATAATATTCTAAAAAAGGATTTTTGAACTTGGTATGGTCATTATGAGTTCTTGGTGATGTCGTTTGGTTTGACTAATGCTCCGGTGGCATTTATGGATCTGATGAATAGAGTGTTTAGACAATACCTTGACATGTTTGTGATTGTGTTAATTGATGATATTTTGATCTATTAGAGGAGTGAGAATGAGAATATTCATCATTTGAGGATTGTATTGCAAATTCTCAAGGACCAACAACTCTTTGCAAAGTTTAGCAAATGTGAATTTTGGTTAAGGTTTGTGGCTTTCCTCAGTCACATTGTTTCAAGTAAGGGTATTGAAGTAGACCCTAAGAATACGGATGTGGTCAAGAGTTGGCCTAGACCTCTAACCCCTTCAGATATTAGAAGCTTTTTGGGTTTGGCCGGTTACTATAGAAGGCTTGTTGAGTGGTTTTTCTTCCAATTGTTCTCCTTTGACGGCTTTGACTCAAAATAAAGCTAAATTTGTATGGTCAGAAGCTTGCAAAAGGAGTTTACAAGAGTTGAAAGATAGACTTACTTCCACCCCGGTGTTGACTTTACCGAAAGGGATGGATGGTTTCGTTGTTTATTGTGATGCCTCTAGAGTTGGGTTGGGATGTGTGCTTATGCAAAATGGAAAAGTTATTGCCTATGCTTCAAGGCAACTTAAGATCCATGAGAATAATTGTCCTACCCATGACCTTGAATTAGTGGTGGTTGTCTTTGCCTTAAATATTTGGAGGCATTATTTTTATGGAGTTCATGTTGATGTTTTCACCGATCATAAGAGTTTGCAATTTGTGTTTAAAAAAAAGATTTGAATCTTTGTCAAAGAAGGTGGCTTGAGTTATTGGAAGATTATGATATGAGTGTTCTCTATCACCCCGATAAGGCGAATGTGGTGGCGGATGCTCTTCATCGATTATCTAGGGTAGTGTTGCTCATGTCGAGGATGAAAAGAAAGATTTGGTTCGAGATATGCATAGATTGGCCCGATTGAGTGTTCAATTAGTAGACTCTACCAAGGATGGTGTTATGGTTCACAACGGTTCTGAATCATCTTTTGTGGCGGATGTGAAAGACAATCAAGGTCTTGATCCAATCTTATTGGCTTGAAAGAAACAATACTTAAGAAATCAGTTGAGGCTTTCTCCCAAGGGGGAGATGGTGTACTTAGATATCAAGGTCGTTTGTATGTTCCAAATATTGATGACTTAAGGGAACAGATCTTGTTAGAAGCCCATAATTCGCGGTATTCCATTCACCCGGGAGCCACCAAAATGTATCGTAATTTACGGGAAGTCTATTGGTGGAATGGGAAGAAGAAAGATATTGCGGAATTTATGGCTAAGTGTCCAAATTGCCAGCAAATAAAGTTTGAGCATCAGAAACCGGGAGGTTTGTCGCAAGATATTAGCATTCCTACTTGGAAGTGGGAAGAATTGAACATGGACTTTATTGTTGGTTTGTCTTGTACCCAGCGACAACATGATTTGATTTGGGTGATAGTAGATCAGATGACGAAATTGGATCATTTCCTTCCCGTCAAGGTTTCTTATTCGGCGGAGGACTATGCCAAAATGTACTTGAGAGAAATGGTAAAGTTGCATGGAGTGCCTTTGTCCATTATTTCTAATTGTGGTACTTAATTCACTTCTCAGTTTTGGAAGTCTTTCCAAAAGGGCCTTGGCACTAAAGTTAAGCTTAGCACGGTTGTTCATCCACAAACCGATGGGAAAGCGGAACGTACTATCCAAACTTTGGAAGATATGTTGAGAGCATGTGTCATCGATTTCAAGGGAAATTGGGATGACCATTTGCCATTGATTGAGTTTGCTTATAATAAAAGCTACCATTCTAGTATTGGTATGGCTCCATTTGAGGCTCTTTATGGAAGGAGGTGTAGATCTCATATAGGTTGGT
Source organism: Solanum piurae (assembly GCA_029582685.1). Taxonomy (NCBI): domain Eukaryota; kingdom Viridiplantae; phylum Streptophyta; class Magnoliopsida; order Solanales; family Solanaceae; genus Solanum; species Solanum piurae. The sequence continues at coordinate 6,071 of JAJOOO010027839.1, forward strand.
TTGAGGTGGGTCATATCGCCTTGATAGGGCCTGAATTGGTACAAGAGGTCATGGAGAAAGTTTGACTTATTAGAGAAAGGTTGAAAACGGCTCAAAGTCGACAAAAGTCATACACCGATGTTAGAAGAAGAGATCTTGAGTTTGATAATCATGAATGGGTTTACTTGAAAATTTCAGCTATGAAGGGTGTAATGAGGTTTGGTAAGAAAGGGAAGCTTAGTCCCCGTTATGTATGCCCATACCAAATTTTGAGACGTGTTGGTAATGTTGCTTATCAACTTGATTTACCTAATAAGTTTGCATCGGTGCATCCGGTTTTCTATTTCTTTATGTTGAAGAAATGTGTTGGTGATCCGACATCTATAGTTCCTTTAGAAGGTTTGGGAGTTAAAGAGAATCTTTCTTATGAAGAGGTTCCGGTTGAGATTTTAGACCGGCAAGTTAAGAAGTTGAGAAACAAGGAAGTTGCTTCCGTGAAAGTGTTATGGAGAAATCAATTAGTTGAGGGTGCTACTTGGGAGGCTGAGGCCGATATTCCCAATATACTCATATCTTTCCTTCTACTCCTACCCTAGCTTGAGGTAATGAGTTCCTCATGGTTTGTTCTTTGTTTTCAAGTCATGTGTCTTAAGTGCTTCCATGATTTTCTTATGTTATGCATGTTCATGAAAAATTTGTGTTTTGAAAGAAAATGAGTTTATGTGATTGATTTTCCTCATGTGCATAGAGTATGAGTTGCATATAAACTCCATGAGATGAATTGGTGAGCATGCTTTAGCTTTGCATTTGAGTATGAATTGCATAAAGGCTCCATGAGATTGTTTTGAGCATGATTTTAGCTTCGAGAAGGTAGTTCCTCCTTGAATATGACAAATTTGAAATTTCATGCATTTTGGGCTGCTAGGTCTAGTTCCTACCTTCCTTATGATGCATTGAGTATGTTCTGCTTGAAATCGATATTTCCTACTTGGTTATGTGCATTTTGATGAGAGTGCATGCATGATGGATTGCTAGTATTGAGTCTTTCCTTTAAAAAGGTGCCTAGAATCCTATTCGAGGACGAATGTCCCCAAAAGGGAGATAATGTAACACCTCGGATTTAAAAAAAGGGAAAATATTTCTTCCATAGTCAACTCGGTAAAGTAGAGGGGAGAACGTCGAGTGACTTGGCGATCCTCCAAGTGAAACCACCATCGTCTATTGGCTTGTTTCCAATGTCTAGGTTCTGGAACTTTAGGTGAGCCAAGTCGGGCTCGCCGTTCCATTCGGCGTGTTTCCCAAGGTCCCCTCGCCATCGCCTAATTGGATGGATTTTTATCCAACTCACTATAAATTTAGGTGAGCCAAGGGTCCATTTGGCGAGTCGCCAAGTGACCTTCGGCGAGCCTCAGCGAGCAGTTTTTATCAGTTTTAAGTCAGGGTCTTTTGGGTCTTTTCAGATTTATTTTAATTTTATACTACGTCATTTTACCCTTCATCTAAAGACCTATATAAGTATTCTACTCTCAAATTTCTCCAACTTAAGTCATTCTTCCCAAAATCACAAAAGAAGAACAAATTCCTATCCCAAAATAATTTCTCTCTCAAAAAACTTGAAGAAGAAGATTCAACCAAGGGTTTCAAGCTAAGGTCTCAATTGCTCAATTGAAGTCAAGCATTTGGACTTGAGGTATGATAGTTTTCATCCATGGACTTCCCAAATTCCTCTATTTTCAAAGGCAGAAATCCCCAATTGAGTTAGGGTTTTCTTCAATTACCATGAGTTCTCTTCAAAGTTTATTTAAATGATTGAATTATGATCTCTTATGCATGAAGTGATGATTTACTATGATTATATGATGATTTCCCTATGAACCCATGTTTTACAATTATGATGTTATGATGTGGGTAAGGGTTATGAAAGAGGATTTTTATGAACTAATGCATGAAGTCATAGAATCACATTAATTTATGATGAAATCCATATCTAATCCTTAATTTATAGATGTGGTGATAGAAAGTAGGCTTTGAACCATGAAAGGGCAAAGTATGAGATTATGCATGTTTTTATGAAACCTATATAAATGTTTTAAGGATGCTTTGAGAGTAAAGTATCAGTGAAGACGATGTTGTTGTTTTGTGCAAAGGACATTCTCATAAATACATACAAACATGATTGTGAAAGGTTTTCTCACGTAATAAGGATTCTAAAGTTGAAAGCTTTTCTCACCTAATGGAATCAAAGATAAGGAGTTATCCTAATGAAACTTAGCTTGGATTGGATACTCAGTTGTACCTTTCCATGGATAATGAGAATAAGTAAGAAATGAGTATTCCATGGGAATTATGCTTAGCACCGAGTGAATATTGATATTGAGATGGAAGGTCTCTCGTTAGTAGAGGTTGGGTTTCTAGAAGCAATCTCTTGAGATGGAAGCTCCCCCATTAGTAGAGGCCAGGTTTCTAGTCGCAATCTCCTTATACCTTAAACTATGTGCCTCTGTAGGATGATTAGCTAGTGTATCCACTTAAGCTAGAAGTTCATGGTCCTTACCTTGGCAAGTAGTACACCCATTTTTCGGTGTGGGAGACACCGGGGGATCATGTTATAGCTCACATGCTCTTTATGTCGGTTTAGGCTCATTCCTATAATAATATGAATAATGAACTAAGGTTACTTCAAAAAGTATTGCATATGAGTTCAAAGGTTTTAAAGATGATGTTAGCATTGCATTAACCATGGTTTTATGAAGTATGTTTTATAACCCTCTTATATCATGTTTTAGCTTGGTTAATTGCATGTCATGAAATGAAATGTCCATTTTAGCATGTTTTAAATGTTTTATGCATGGCTAACATACGTGGTACATTGTTTTGTACTAACGCATACTCTTGCCTACATTTCCCCAAATGTAGGGTCCGACAGTCAAGGTTATCAGTTTCGTAGCTAGAGGTTGACTTGAGATATTTCCAACATTTGTGAGTCCTCATTATTTGAGGACGGACTTTCATTGTTTTAGTTACTTTTCATGTATTTCTGTTTTGGACATGATGTATGGTCTAGGTCCAATTTCATTGTATTGTAATAGATGGCTAAACGATTCAAAGTGTCTATACTTCCATTTTTCGTTATAAAATGTTTAGTACTTGAAATATTGTCTTACTTCTTATATTCTATTTCATATGTTATGAGAGCTAAGTGGCGTGTATGGATTCCTTCGGAGTTCTATACGTCATGTTATATCTAGGGTGTACCCCTGGGTCGTGACGTATAATCTCCATCCATATGGTACTTCTTTAGCATAGAAATATGAAAAACTGGATGAAGTACAAACCAGTTGGGTGTCATTCCTAATCTGTAATCCACTTGCCCCACATTGTAAGGAATCTAGAACAAACCAATGTTATGAGGGTTGAGCTTACCCTTCTTACCGAACTATATTACCCTTTTCATTGGTGACACCATCATCAAAACTTGTTCTCCACCTTGAAATGTCATGTCTCTTACCTAACCGTTTCTATACTTCTTTTGTCTACTCTAGGTTGTCAATAACCTTATTTGAATATTTCTTACCTTCTCTCGAGCCTCCCTCACTAAGTCAATACCCAAGGGTTTTATATCTACAGCTTCATACCACCCTATAGGTGATTTGTACCCCCTCTCATCAAGTTCCTCAAATGGTTCCATATCAATGCTAGAGTGATAAATATTATTATAAAAAACCTCACACAAATGTAAGAATTGATCCCAGTGACCTCTATAGTCAATCACACATGCTCTCAACATATCTTCTAGTACCTGGATAGTTCTCTTCGACTAGCCATCTATTTTTAGATGAAAGGTTATATTGAAACTGGGTTGAGTTCCCACCAGCTCGTGCAACTTATCCTAAAACACAAAAGTAAACTGGGTGGCACGATGATAGAAAGGGGCACCCCGTCCAACCTTAATATATCCTTAGTGTATATCTTGGCCAACTATTGAATATCGATATCTTGAGTAGTACTTATGATGAGAAATGTGTCTTGTGCTAATAAAGATCAGAAGAAATTGGTGTGGCTGCACTTTTGAATGATTATTTTGAATCTTGTGTTGACTAGCTACATTTTGATGTGTCGTTGAGATGAACATCGCACGTAGTATTTTGATCTTGTAGGCCTGTGCTAAATGATTGTGTTTGAGGTGCCTTATGTGGTTAGGTTTTACTTGAAAGCATGCTTGTTGAATCCTAGAATTTTCCTTGTTATTCAAATTGTCTAGCTTTAGTGAATATAATAAATGATATTGGGCACAAATTTTGAGGGGGAAACCAAATGTTCTTACCCCTTTGTGGCTACCATGTGAGGGAGTGCAACTAATTTGGCACCATTTGAGCCTAAATTGTTATTTGATAACCTTGTTAGAATCTCTTGAAATAAATTATCCCTAACTTCTTACCCATGAATCATTTTCTAAGCATGGGTTTGTTTGAATAGTCAACCAAGGCCAAAAGCCTAAGTTGGGGTGTGGAAAGGAAGGGGTAAAGAAACCCAAGTGGAAGAAAAAGAAATATGAAGTGAGACTCAATTTTGAAATGTATTACAAAAATAAGGAACCCCTCCTTATAAATAAAGATGAGCAACAAATGAAAATTAAAACGAAAAAGAAGGTTTGAAGAAAAAAAGGGTATTTAATAAATTGAATATTTTTTTTTGAATTTCGAGTCTCTAAGTGAAAAGAATGGAAAGAACTTGAGAAGAGATGAATATGAGTACAACAATGCTTTGAAAAAGGTCAAGTCACTGAGCCAAATTGACCATACATTTACCCCCATACCCATTACAAGCCTAAAATACCCTTGAGATCTTGCATGAAATAGGTTGTTTGACGATTGAAAAATATGGAAAAACCTATGGGAGAAAGCTAGCATGTATTTCTCTATCAGAGAGTGAGAGTTGTATTGATTCCTAACTTTTTCATTGACTTTCTTTGTGAGAGCATGGGATCATTCTTGATGTTAGGTCACTTGAATGCATTTGTTGAAACATGGTTTTGCATTAGACAAGAAGCTATAATGAGCTTTAGATTAGATTGATACCGTCTAGTCATCATTTAAAGCATTTTGATCATGATTGAGTGTTGTAGTTGAGTGAGAGTAGTCTTGTAGTAGCGCTTGCATGTTAACTCTCATTGAGAATGATTGTAGACAACCTTATTGAACTAATTATGATCTTGATTTATTTGTTGTCAAGCAAAATTTTAAGTTAGGGATGTTGATGAGTGGTAGATTTACACTCATTTGAGTCTTTTCAATAATTAGTGTTCTCAATGCCTAATTATGTCCTATTATGATGATATTTGATCATTTGCAACTATGAAGGCTAAAGGATAAGGCAAGGATGAATACTTGGAAGAAAGGCCAAAAACATTGAAAAAAGTGTAAGTTACAAAGTGGAAGCCGTCTAACCAAAATGGTGAATCGCTCAATTGGCATGACCTCGCCCAAAGTGAAGGTGCTCACAATTTAATTTAGTAGAGTCAGGTTAGCGAAATTGAAGTGAAACAGAAACTCTCCAAATAAGAAGGGTGAACAGGTTGACCATCGCTGAAGGTGACAGTATTTGGATGAAAAATGAAGGCTTAAAGGGCGAACGAAGGTGGTAATCGGTGATCTGCCGAATGTGAAAGATGATGAGTCGGGGATTTTGACTCATTTAGGGCTTAACATTCATAGTTTTAGTATCTTCAATACCTACTTTATGCTCTAAACTGATGTTAAAATGCTAATTTGCAGCAATGAAGGCAAAAGAGCAAGGCAAGGACGTTACCGGGCAAAAAAGAGCAAAAAGGCTAAAGAAAAGAAAGACTGGTGATCGCCAAGACCACTCGGTGAATTACCGAGTGGCTCATCACCTCGCCAAACGTTTCAGACGGACAGCCTTGGGAAAAAGCCAACTCGGTGATTTGCCTAAAGTTACAGAAGGTGAATGGTGAAGAGCCAAGTCAAGAAGGAGATGGAAGAGGGCATTTCGCGCATCGTCAACCAAGTCGTCGATGCTCGACTTACTCCACCGATCGGTCCTAAAGTTGAAAATCTGGATGAGTATAAATGCGAATTTTAAAAGATGAAAAGAGAGTTCTGAAAGTTTGGACACAGTTCCCTCACAATCTAACTCTGGTTTTGTTATCTAAACATTGTTTCTAGTATTTTTTTTAGTAGAATTTTAAGTTGGGTTTTGATTTTAAGTTGATTTCAAGCATTGTGAAGACTTGCAATTTTTTACCTAGCTGATGGAGAACATAGTTGGTAACATTTCCTTGATTTTTATAATGTGTGGCTAAAACCCCCATTCTTTGGGGGTGTGATTATGTGATTAAATGTTCTAATTAGCTTATAGGTGTTAGTATTTACTTATTTAAATGTTGATTTGAAGTGGGTTTGATTGATAGTTATGTTTTAATTCATGAATGGTAGTTGGAAATACAGTTCTAATTTATCATTCTAGGCTTGCTTGAGAAAGATGTTTTAGAATTAAAATTATCAATTGATTATTGTAGTGATTGGGTTTTTGTTGATTCAGCTTGAGAAAGTGAATCTGAATTCGATCCTACCAATCTAACTCGAAAGAGTAGATTAATTGAGGTTTTGGGATGTTCATAGTGTTACGCTTGTCGAGGTTCAAGAGAACTCGCTTGATTCGTGGTAGTTGATCGAGAGATGGCTATTACATCTAACGTCTAGCCTACCCACTAAGATTCAACGTCTTTTAGTAAATAATAATCACCCATATAGCGAAATTGGCATTTCATCGATTACATCCCCAAGGATCACTCTCTACTTGATTACCCCCTATTTTCGTAGTTGTTAATTTCTCACTCTAATTCCCCCATTTGACACTAGGTGTCAACCCCTGCAATTTACTTTAATTGTATCGTTAATGTCTACCTTTACAAACGATTAGAAAACTTCCTTTACTTCGTAATTGAATTCTCTACCATATCACTCCATGTGGGATCGACCCCAACTCTTCGTTAGGTTTATACTTGATTGCGACCGACTACACTTAGAATCGGATGAAGTGTAGTTGAGCGTTATAAAAAATGGCGTTGTTGCTGGGGAGTGGTGTTTAGAATTCTTTTAGTGAAGTTTAGTTGTGAACTAGTCTTGTTGTAGTTGAATCAACTTATTTTTGTTTGTCGTTGGCTGCTCTTGAACAAGTGAGGAGATGAGTGTCAACGGGAGCAATACTAGCCAACTTAGACACAATGATGACATCAGTAACTTGCACGATGTAAATGAAGCTCAGTTAGGTAGTGTGGGTGCTATTCGATTGCCTCCGATTGTAGTTAATGCGGTATTTCATGTGATAAGAACTATGTTGAAGCTATTGCAAATGAAGGGTTTATTCAGAGGACTGTCTTATGAGGATCCCCATGACAACATTCGGAATTTTGTGGACGTGTGTGGTCTATTTTCTTTCAAGAACATCTCACAGGAGTTAATATGACTTCGGTTGTTCCTTTTTTCTCTGATGGGGGAGGCAACAAAGTGGTTAGCTGACCAACCAAGGGACTCAATTACTTCTTGGGAAAATCTTACTGAGGCGTTCTATATAAAAAAAATTCCCTCCTACGGAGATGATTGCATTGAGAGATAATATTCAGGGTTTCAAATGATTGGATGGTGAACCATTTCACGAGACTTGGTTGCGGTTTTAGAATTTGTTGTTCCAATGTCAAACTCATGGACTCCCGAACAACGTGTTGTTACAACATTTCTACCGGAGTCTAGATTCAGTCAACAAGGGTGTGGTTGACCAACTCGTTCAAGGAGGAATCATGCAGTAGTCATTTGAAATCGCATCTACTCTTCTTGAGGGGATGAAGAAGATTAACCGTGCTTGGTACACTAGGGAGAATCAAGTGTCGCCTATGAACTTTAGGAGGACAAAGGAACAAATTGAAAAGGACCAAGAGTGGGATGAAAACATGGCTAAAATGATGACCCAAATGGATCTATTGTCGAAACATGGCATGTGTAGTGGTTCTGTAACACCCCGAAAACTAGTAGGCTTAACTAGAGCTTGTCGTAAGTGTTAGAGTCATAAAAATTGCTTCTCGAACTTAGAATGAAGGGTTTAGGGGTTAAACGTCAAGGTACGACTCCCCAAGAACCAACCAAGGGTCCTTGAGGAGGACCCTAAAGCCTAACCGCAAAACTGCCTAAAAATGAGACATATGGATGGGACCTACGGGGTGTAGGTCCATCCACGCCTCGTGGGTGAGCTTCATAGCTCAAGCCCTCACTCAACAGGCTGCATACCACGAACCATGCCTAACCAAGAAGGGTCGTGGTCCCACCCACGATTTGTATGTCATGGGTTGTGGGTCATGCCTGCATACTATCCAAATTCGGCCAAGGCTAGGGTCTTTAGGTAATATTCTTTTTAGTTATTATTAAGTGGAGTCATTTTGTATAGTATTAATTCACCTATTTAAGAGTTTTTAAGTCATTAACTAACCCATACACCTTATAAATCCCAAGACCCAAAATCCATAACCAACTTTCCCCCAAAATCCTCTCTCTAAAATTCCAAGGAAGAAGAAGAAGAAAGGTGAAGCTAAGGTTGAAAAATCAAGTTTTTCTCCTCAATTTCATGGTTAATCTTCAATAAGGTATGGTACCTCTTTATCTATGGGTAGCCTTCACTCATAGGGCCCCTTCAAAAACCCCAAATTCAAATCTAGAAAACTCAAAAGTTAGGGTTTGACTTCAATCTCATGTATTCCTTTCAAATTCATTTTAAATGATTGAATTATGTTTGTTTATGGATATATTGATGATTTTATATGATTTAAAGTTGAATTCCTCAAGAATCCATGAATTCCCCTAATTTCTCAAATTGGATTGGGTATTGATTGATGTTAGTATAGTGTTACATAATTATAAATTGATTACTTGAATCATGTTATTATCCATGCCTAATGTAGTAATTCTAGGTTTGTTTATTGAATATGATCTATGGTCCTTGAAGGGCAAATTATGAGAATTATGTATGATCTTGATGTTTATGTACATGCTTTATGAATACCTTGGGAATGAAGTTTCTATGATTATGATAATAATGATGTATTGATTAAAAGACTATTCTAAATTATACACTTATGAATGATGATGGCATGTTGTGAAAGGCTTTCCTTACCTAAATGAATCGGTAGGCTAAGGGCATCCCTTTCATGTGTGATTAAAAGTTATCTTGATTGATATACCTTGAATAGGTAGGCTAAGGGCATCCTTTTCATGAGTAATTAAAGAATTATCTTGATTTAATGAACCTTGAATCGGTAGGCCAATGGCATCCCTTTCATGAATGACTAATGAAGAGTTCTAAGGCTTGTCTTGAATCGGTAGGCCAATGGTACCCCTTTCATGAAGAGTCAATGAACTATTGTAATGATGAACCTTGAATTGGTAGACCAATGGTACCCCTTTCATGAGGATTCAATGAGTTATTCTAATAATGTACCTTGAACCGGTAGGCCAATGGCATCTCTTTCATGTGTAATGATGTTAAAAGAGAATTAACTACTCCATGTGAATTTAATGTTTAGCACCGAGTGGATATTGTGAGGTGGAAACTCTCCCAATGTATGGTCGGGTTCCTAGTAACAACCTCCTTATCTTATAACTATGTGCCCACATAGGTTATTAGCTAGTGGATCCACCTAAGCTAAAATATTACCGGTTCTACCTTAGGCAAGTAGACCAACTCTTTTCAGTATGGGACATAACACCGGATTACATGGTTTGCTCACATGGTCTATGTCGGTTAAGGCTTATTCCCACTATGGACAAGAATATGAGTTATGTACTATGGTTACTCAAGAAGCTCTATAAAGTGTGGATGGGGGTATGGGACTTCATCCATGCATTGCACAAGTAGGCTTTGAGAGTAGTTATGGTGTGTTCCTTAATGTTATAATGCTTTATGAAATGAAGACTTTATGATGCTACCAAGTATGTTGATATGAAGACTAAATGTAATGAAGTATGCTTAATGTGGAATGTTGCTATGAGTTTCTTTCCTTGAATTGACTTAGTAAATGTGAATGTTCCTTGTCTATGAGTATGAATTAAGAATGAGATCAAAGGATGGTAAGTATGGTTATGGTGGCCTAAAAGTGGTACTTAGTATAGATGGGATTATGGGATCTTTATCTATGCATTGCACAAGTATAACTTAGGGTTACTTGTGAGATGGTTATATTATGATGTGATGGTCTACATGTTGAAAATGCTTATGTCTTATGCTTTTATACTAAAGTGCATGCTGATTCTCAAATTTGGCATATAGCATGGTTTTCAACCAAAATGTCCTTTTTAGCATGTTTTCAAGGATTTTTATGCATGGCTATCATACTTAGTGCATTTTTGGTACTAACCAATATTTTCTACATTTTTCACAAAGTGTAGGTTCCGGTTCTTAAGGTGATCTTCTATTGGTTCAAGCTTGGATCGACTATTCTCCTAGCTTGTGGTGAGTCCTCAAGATTCGAGGACGTATGAGTCAATTGTAGTTTCTTTCTAGTATTTCATGTTCGGATTATATTGAAAGGGTTGTGACCCTATTTTTTATTCAAAGATTGTATTAGATGGCTAATTGAGACAAGTTAGACATTCGCTTGCTTTTATAAAAGACTTTGATTGTATGGATAAAGTTTTAAATTCCGGATCATTTCTTTTATCTTATGTTATGATATGCTAAGGGGCTTACATAGAGCCTTTCGGGGTTCTATGTGCCTTGTCACATCTAGGGGGTGCTCCTGGGTCGTGACAAGTTCTAAGGCTGTGAATGCAGTTAGAGTTAGTGGAGTGAATCCCGATGATGCGCACTTTGAAGCTTTGTACAATGAAGAAGTACATTTTCTAGCAAATTTGGGAGGAGGTTTCTGTCCGAACTATCCAAGGTCAGGCAGGAACTAAGGTTGGAATAGAGAGTGAGATGAAGGTTGGAGAGACCGTGATAGGGAATGGCGTGACCGTGGAAAAAACTGGAAGGAGCGGGATGGCGACAATGATCGCTATGTACCCCCGTATGAGTGTCAAAAACCAAAAAAGTAAAGGGTGGACCCTGAAAATTTATGCACTAAAGATATGTTTGCACGCATTTTAAACAAAGTGGGAGGGTCGGACAAGGTGCTAAAGGAAATGAAACATGATGTCTCCTCTGAACCAAACAACTACTTCTCACTCGGTGTCCATTAAATATTTGAAAATACATATGGGTCAAATCTCGTCTCACTTAAACCCAAGAAAAAAGGGGATCTACCAAGTGATATCATGGTCAACCCAAAGAATGAACCTTGAAAGCATATCTTCGTCGTGCCACGACATTAAATAAGGCGCTTCTTGGGAAGCAACCCAAGTTTTAGTTTTTATTGTTGTTGTTTGAATAACGGGTGTTACATGTGTAGGTTGAAAATTTGAAATTTTGGGAAGAGAAGCCATTAGGCAAGCGAAGGCACCAATCAGCATCTCACCGAACAGGTCGGCGAGCCCGATCTAGATTGTCGTTTTGACCAACATAATGGTTGGATGTTCTGTAAAACTCGCCGGACAAAAAATCCATTCGGCACATCGTCAAATGGTCGGCGACATAAGTAGGCATCGCCGACTAGTGCGCGAATTGAAGAGTCAAAAGGCCTAAAAAAAAAATTAAAATTCAAAAACTTTCCTCATTTCATATTTTCCAACTTTTGCACTTTCACAACCATATTTTAGATTTCTATACTTGCCGTTTTTGCGTGGGGATCAATTGCTCGAGGGGATTGCGTGGGTTTTTGCCTATCGATTCTCTTATCTGATCTTGACGTTGGTGATTTGAACCCCGCTATAAATTTTGCAGTTCCCAAATGCATGCTCGTATCTTAGTGAATTATCTCTATGATCCTAATTGCGTGAATGATTTGTGTTAGTTTGTGCCCTTGCCGTACTTTGTTTATGCATATTTTGGCATATAACTATCGAATCCCGTGTGTGTTAAATGATTGAAATTGTGGGTTTGAGTTGTTATTTTGTTGGGTCTAGTGTGGGTGAAGTCTGAGTAGCCCCAATTTCACCGATCGACTAATTTTGCCTAATGATAGAGAGGGTGACGTCATTCTTAAGGGAAAAAGATGTCGATTGGTCAATTTTGGACAAATCGGGGGAAGTCTTGAGTACCTCGAGGTCATTAGTGGTATGGGTCTGGAATTAATTGCATATAATTAGTGTTTAATTTCATTCTCGTGGGCTATGGATTAGAAATTGGAGGTCGGGGTCAAATTCTGGCACGAAGAACTTTTCAGTAAGCTTAGTCGAGCTCGCCGATTGGTTCCACGATTCGCCCAATGACTCTTGGATCGCCTTTTTATTCTCCAAATTTGTTGAATTGATTCTGTAACATTTGGCGATATGTCTGAGCTCGCCTAGTTCACTTGGCGACTACCGAATGTCCTTTAGATCCCCCTTTCTAAGCCCCAAATTTTAGAAATTATTATGTAACATTCGGCGAGCTACTTCTAGTTCACCGAATAGTGTCAGAGATTCGTTGAAAGTCCCTGGACGTTGTCGACTTATGCTGAATTCTGAGAAATTTTGTTATGGAACATTCGACGAGCCCGACTGGCTCGCCAAATGACTCGGCAAGCTTTCTTGCATATTTTTCAACTTTGATAATTTTTTGAACTTTTTCTAACGTATTGGTTTATTCGATGTTGTTTTGCAGGTATGTCTAGACCTAAGGTACCAGGAAGAAATCAACCACCTCAAAAGTGTGCATGGGGAATCGTGATCAACGGGTAGAGGATGTTATTCCTGGGATGATCGAGAGATCCATTGTTGCTGCCTTAGCTCCTATACATACTGATTTGAGAGAGCACCGAGAGCTCATAGATGCACATGGCTTTGCATTGGATGCACTTACGATGAGAGTGGATGTATGTGAGTAGAGTGGGAACATATCTGAGGACGTGAGGCCGATATTACTGGTTTGAGACATGACGTGGATGAGCTGAAATCCACAAATTTGTCCATGTTCTTCGGCATGGTGGACCTTCCTAAGATCCCGAGAACCGAGTTGCCAGCCATTTTTTAGATCCCTCCGGCTACTACGACCAGAGATGTTGTTGTGGCTGATGAGGGTGTCGAGTCAGATGCTCTTAAGACTGATGAGGAGGAGCTTGGTACACGAGATGCAACAGTGTATGATGATTTAGCAAACCTCGAGGGGGTGACGATGCAGACAGTTGTGGAGGCGTCTCTTCGGGATACATCTATGGTAGGCTCAAGTGGAGGAAATGATGGAGCTGAGCTGGGCACTGATGCCCAGACTGAGGGAGTCACGGATATGCAGAGTTCACCTCAGGCGTAGACTGATAGGGGGATCTTGACTCTTTTTCAGCTTTATGTTTAGACTTTTTATTTCATTTGCATTTGAGGACAACTGCTAGTTTTGTTTGGCGGGGTGGGTATATTCATACCTGCCTCTTTTGGGTTGTTTTTATGGATAATTTGTTTTTGATATCCTATTGTGAATTCTTATATTTTTTGTGACTATCAGCTTTTGGTTTTAATGTGAATGTGTTGGTTTTGGACCCAAATTAAAAAAAGGTGGCATCTCTTAATATTTGTGAATGGTGGTTGTTCTCTTGCAAATTTGAGTGTCGGTTACTATCAATACCGATGACTTGAATAGTTATCTTGATTGAACGATATGTGTGTGCAATTCCAATGAGGCAAATTTGAGTTGCACAAGTCATACGTGAACTCTTATCATCTCATTGTGACTGACCGGATATTGAAATGAATCTCTGTGATTATCGTTGCACGCGAGCTAAAATTGTAGAGTCTTGTTTGATGATTATGTTGAATGCTATGTGTGGTGAGGTTGTCTTGGAATGTGTGCTTGATAATACCTAGAACTTTCTCTGTTTGTCCAATTGACTAATGTAGGTGAATGATAGAGATTATCTTAGGCACCATTTGTGGAGAGTAAACCAAAATTGATATTATACCTCTTTGTGACCACCTTGTGAGAGTGTGAACTTTGCTTGGCACCGTTTGAGCCTATCCTTCTCTTTGGAATTTTCACTCTTTCATATACTAGGGGATTTCGTTTGGAAAATAAAATGTTCTATACTAACAGATTTAGGTCCATAACCATGGGTTCCAATGCACGAGATCTTATAGCACTTAATAATAAGGTCCTATCGGGATGAAACTTGAGCACACATTTGACCTCTTTCCTTCCCACCTAAAATCTTCATGAAGTATTGGTCCGTTTGAATAACCAACTTTGGCAAAAAGCCTAAGTTGGGGGTGTGGTGAAAAAGAAGGAAAGTCAAGTTTGTGAAAGAAATTTTCCCTTGATGGTTTGTGTTGAAAAAATAAGAGGCAACCTCTCCATATATAAAAAAAAATTGTTGAAATAAAGTTGGTACAATGGATCAAAGAAATGGGGTATCCAATGAGTCATACTTAGAAGAACATAGGGTGAATTGTGAAAATCAAAAAGAGTGAAAGGGAAGGAGAAAAAGTGAAATATAGGCCATGCTTCATGAATGTAGAAGTCACTAAGCCAAAAATGATCATACATTTACCCTCAGCCCGATACTAGCCTTGAAAGACCTGTGATCTTGATTGAGCTTAATGTCATGTTGATTGAAAAATATGGGAAACCCTATGGGAAAAATCATGCATGTATTTATCTTTGAGAGTGTGAAAGTTGCTTTTAATTCCTAAATTCTAAAAAATTTGATGAGTTTTATGTGAGCATGGAATCATTC
>JAJOOO010027840.1:0-20495 GCA_029582685.1 Solanum piurae
AAAGTTTACATTTGCCAAATCGATACAAATAATAGAGTGAAATCGACGTCAATAAAATGACATTGCTATTGAATTTTACGGATTAGTAAAAGATTAGTGAAATGAAAATAGTGGATAGAGGTGGGGAAGAAGATGGAAGAAGAGATGTTTCAATGGAGAAAAATGTGTATTGAAGAAGACAACAAAATAAAAATAAAAAAAATTAAAGAAAATAAAAAGGGGACCCACTAATTTCATTTACCTCTTAATAAGAAAATTTACATATTTTAAAGATTTAATATATATAAAAAAAATTATTTAAATAATTTGTTATATATTGGCCAATAAAAAAAAGTCATGTGTAGGGCTTTAAAAATTTAGTTTTTTTCTCTATTTTTCACGCACTTTCAGGAAAGTGCACTCACTCTCTCTGCCACATCATCCCTTAGGGGGTGTTTTAATCACTTAAAAGATGTTAAGGGGGTATATAAACACCCGTGTAGTTTAAGTACTAAAGTGAGTTTTCGTGCCAAGTTCAGGGGGGATTTTATATCTTTTCCCAAAAATATATTATGTATATGATACACAATTATTATTTATCATGCTTTCAAAATCACAAATTGATGTGTATAAGTTGATACAAATTTGCCAAAAAATCTATTATGTATATGATACACAATTATTATTTATTATGCTTTCAAAATCACAAATTGAGATGTCTCACAAAACCTGATACTATATATTTACAATTGTTACAATCCTCTAAATTTGTAATATATTTAGTACCTTTTAACATTATGGCTCTTATCCTATACACATCACACTCTTATCTGGTACATATCATAACACTTGATACTATATTATCCGATACAAAAAATTTCAAAGAATTAAGTATCAAATTCATTATGTTAAACAAATCAATGCAAAGTAATAGTATTTTTAGTACTTATTAGCAGTTACATATACATTAATTACTTAACCAATATAACGTATATTTTAAAAATAACTTTATATCAAACACAAAACAATACACAATATGTACACCGGATTCACTTTATCAAAAATTAACAATAAAAAAATATAGGCAGAACTGAAAAACGTAACATTTTAATTTATTGAATAAAAAATTAGTAAGCTAAAAATACTTTTTAATGTAAACATTTGTAACAGTGGAAAGAAATGTTATAATTTGAAAATTATTAGACCTGAAAAAACAAAGTACTCCAAAAAAGTATTGATCAAGATTCTATCGGGAAGAAAGTACAAGTTCTTCGATTGTGGTCTTCTTGTCCACATCGCCCACAACAGTTCATGTTTGATGTTAGTTTTTCATTTGGATTTTTCTTCCTTTTTTTCTTGATCTACTGGACACTCTTTTGTATCTTGTAGGCAAGACAACTTCTTCAAAAACACAATCCGAAACTGACCAATCACTTTTGTCCGACATTGATTCCATTGGAACTGCATAACACACTAATACATAACTGCAATTGTACCAAATATAAAATAATAAACGCCCTTGACACCAAAGGTTCAAGAAGTCAAAACAACATCCCAAATCAAAAGAAAATAAAAAGAAAAAACAGCCATAAAATTAACGAAACAAAAATAGAAACTTGTAGCTGCTATGTCCGAAGACCATCAATCTTGCAAGGATTTTGCATCTTTCAGCCGTAGAGAGGGTGGCTCGACGGAATGAACCAGCAATTTCTCTCCACTCAAGATTTTTTTTGGATCAAGCTTCTACAGTTTTTTGGAAGAACATGGAGACACAATTTGACAACTTGAAATTTTAATTTTCTAATTATGTTACCTTTTTGTGAACGACTGATTGTTAGAAGAAGGAAACGTACGCTTGATTTGTGGGATTCAATTATATTTTCTGTTTTTAGTCCCTAATTTAGCGCAGTAAATTGATAACAGAAATCTCTAAATTAAAGTATCCGCGCTTTCCAATTATGTATCTGAAAAGTATGAAAATAAAGAGATTTCTGTAATTTATGAAAGAGTAGGGATATGATATAATTTATATGTTATACTATGTGATTTGCATAATTTTTACAACTATATGCAAATTATATCCGATGACAATTTTTAAACCAAAGGTAAACACCTCAAATTAATACATTAGAAATTCAGAAAACAAAGATTATATCTTAAGACATAGATAATAATAATTAAAAAAAAAACTTCTGATGGATGTTTCATGATAAATAATTTGAGACGAATAAAATATTAAATTATCCTTATTAATTATGTTTTAAAAAACTAAATTGACTACTAATATTTTATATAGTTACTTAATAATATGATAATGAAAATATGAATACTAAATGAAAAATTTCTCATTTTTTATATTTCAAATAAAAAAAAGTAAAAAATATCCTTAATATATTAAAAATATATATATTCTCCTCCCATAAATAAAATTTATAGCGGAAATTCTCAAGTACATCAGAGTAGTCAAAGTCGCAGTCAGATTCGATCAGCCGGCAGCCGGAATAGGGATTCTCAGAGTGATTGTTTGAAGAGATGGGTGGCGAATCGAATTACGAGATTCATCAAAATGCCTACATCAAGTTAATCCTTCATGCCCTTAAGCACAAGACTTCCTCCGTCAACGGTGTTCTTCTTGGCCAAATCTCCGGCAACGGCGACAATGTTGAAATTGTCGAATCCGTTCCGTTGTTCCACTCTCAGATTGGTTTACTTCCACCACTCGAAATTTCACTTATCATGGTCAGTTCCCGTCCCTTTGAAATAAAGTGGATTTTAGTAGCAATTGAAGTATACTAATTGTTTTGATAATGAAATTGAGCATTAGGTTTGTATTTAGTAGTAACTGAAGTACACTGATAGTTGTGATACACTAATTGCTCGGGCTCGAGCTCAGCTTGATGCCCAGGCCTAATAATTACAGGTTAATACTTGTAGATGTGGGTTCATATCCACTATATCTGTAGGATAATAGATTTGAACTGAGTATAAAGGGATGTTTTTGGAGATTTTTCAACTAAATATATACCATGCCTTCTAATTTGTTTTAGTTATTTGGAAGTCTCTTCTTATCTTGTTTAATTTTATTTGGATAGATTGAGGAGTACTATGCTGATAAAGGTTTGAGTATTGTGGGTTATTTTCACGCAAATGAAAGATGTGATGATTTTGAGGTCGGAAATGTGGCCAAGAATATTGGTGATCATATCTACAAATATTTCCCTCAAGCTGCTTTACTTCTGGTACCTTTTTTTCTTACTCAACATAGTTCCAATTCAAAATGTTCCAATCTTTAAATTGTAAGTTAACAAAGTGCTTGAGGTTAATGTGTGTCACTATCTTGTATTTTACAGTTGGATAACAAGAAGCTTGAAGCTTTACTGAAGGAGGGCAAAGACAGGAGTCCTGTTATGCAGGTATGCACATTTCATTTTAATGAGCTATTGGCTTTTGAACTAAATTAAGTCTTTTTATTCTTCTTCATATTCTTACCCCTTCCAGTTAATTATTGATGCCAAATTTCAGTCATTATGCCATTCAAATTTGAACTTTTGGTGCATTAAGCATTACTGACTACGTGACCAACTTCCTATATATGGTTTATACATTCCTTGAGAATAATTCTAGCTCCCATATGGTTTCTCTTCTATATCTGTCCCATTTTTTGCTTGGTGATGAAGTTAGTTGGAATAATGTGGTTGCTTTAGTTCTTTTGTTTCTATTTAATGCGGAAGGTTATTAATTATTTTTTCCATTTACTAGAGAACTTTGTGTTGTTATTTGACGATATAGAACTCTGCCCTTTTGTTTTGATAATTATGGGACTCGAGGAAATCAAGTTCACATCTAAGTCTGTATGTGCACAATAATCTTCATATTCTATTTCTGCTGGGTGAACAAATAAAAATCCTTATTTTATATTCTATCTGCGTTGTTTCTAATTAATCCAGTCGGCACGAAGGAAAAACAGTTGATAATCCTACTTCTCTGTGCCAAGGGTAATGAACTACTATGCAATGGCTAATGGGTATGCCTTGAGGATTGTAAAACTGATCCCACTAGGACTTGGTATATTTGTGAACTTGGAATGCCCTTTTAGATGTTCTATCTCACAGGATAAAATGAGGGTTGGGTTTAGTAACAAAACCTTGAAATCAGAACATAATTGTGATCCTTGTTACAAAAACCCAAGAGAAGTCATTAGCACAATGCTTGAAGAAAAATCTACTCCCTCTGTCCCAATTTAAGTGTCTTAGTTTGATTGTCCACAATGCTTATGAAATAAAGAAAACATTTGAATCTTGTGGTCTTAAATTAAATATGTGTGTATTCCTTTAAATCTTGTGGTCTTAAATTTTCTTTAGAAGAGTGTTGGAATTGAAAACTTACTAAAGATAGGAAGAGACACTCTTTTTGGGATAGATCAAAAATGAAAGTATGACACTTAAATCAGGACGGAGGGAGTACAAAACAATTCCAAGTACACTGTTAAGGACATGAGAGGGAGATTGGAGACATCTCAATCTGAATGTGACAAAATCCAAGCTTAAAAGGGCTACGTTGATGGCCCTTGAGAAGTTATATGGGAGCTTCAAGGATGATTATTATAATCTTGAAATATATCTAAAGGGCCATCCAAGTCATAAATATCGATTTTTTCTGTCCTCAAGCCATACTTATTAGCCATTGCATAGTAGTTCATTATCCTTCTACCTTCCACAATATCAGAAAATGTCATATCCTTCTCCAACTCCCTTATAATTCTCCAACCTACTAATAACCTCAATTCCTTCATCATACTCAAAATCAAAATTATAGTCCTCAATAACATTTTCATTATCAGATGCTACCTCAACGTCTACATGATATGTTTCGATATGATGCAAAATGATATGATTATGGATGATCAAATTTGTCTCATCCGCAGCAAGCAAGTGTATAACTCCAAACTCATGACAAATAAGGCTCTGCAAAGCCCTAAAATACCATCATCTCCATCAATAATATAGTACCTACTTGGGGCTAGCAACTAACAATTGTTTAGCTTTAATAAACCCTAGCTCTTTCTTGAACTCCTCACAAGAATCTTTATAAGAAAGCAAGTTTTGGGTCAAACCTATGAAAGAAGTGCGCCAGTTTCTTACTATTGAATAACTGAGGAGAAAAGACTCATTCATCTCCATAGTGGAAACACACTTTCACTTTGTCAATCATGCTTCAATAAAGATCATATGCAACGGAAAAAATGAGGGACCACATCAACAACATACATAGGCTATACAAAATCTGTGAATATAAAAACTCTAGAATGACAACACATTTTGGGACCATAAAAGAAAGGAACAAAACCATAAAAAACACTGAAACTTTACAAATTAAGCTATGATTTTACATAGACAAAAACAAGAAACCCCAAATTAAAAGATTCTCTACCCACCACCATAAATAATTATTTAAATAGAGAACCAACCTTTATGAGCTATTCCTTTTGTCCTTCATAAACAAGCTATGAAGCATCCTTTGGCAATAGTCTTTTTCCAGATCAATCACCAAAAGAACTGAGTTTAGGGTTAAGGATTTGGGTCTGGTCGAGTAAGGGAATTGAGGAGAATGGATTATGGGTTTGGGTAAAAAGATTACTGGGTCGGGTTCTAATATGGAGCGGTTAAAGCTAATTGGGATGAGTTTAAAATAAGTGGGACATGTTAGTGATGTGGCCTGTTTGATTTGATGTTATTCTCCAATTCGGTATTTTTAAACCAAAATTTGGTATTTAAACTGGCTATTTGAGCTGTTAGTGGTAAGTGGCACGGATGTGCAAATTGTGTCACGGCAATGACAAAAATATGCACAACTAATAACGAGTGGCATGGCAGAGCCATTTTGATAGTTCGATGGTATATATGTTCTTTTCTTCTTTTACAAAAAAACATGGGCAATCTTGTCATTCAGGTGGTTTTAGTGGTCATGATAATATACTGAGTGGTAACCAAGGTAGGTCTCATAAATCCTATTGGGCCTCAGCTTTGATTAAGAAATCAAATGCTGGGATTGCAAACAAGTAGGTCACAAGAAAGCTGCTTGTCCCTGAAAACGAAACCAGGTGACCATTTTTCTGGACCAAACCATAGCACTACCATCAAGGGCTTAACATGATTGGCCCAATGGTATCAAATCCCTATTTATGGATATATTCTACACAATCATTTTCCATAAAGGACACTAAATACATTATATTCTTAAATAGTTGAAAATCTTCCTTTAGGGCTCTTGTTAAGGTCTCGAAGGCAATATCATTTGATAACAAAGAGATTGAAAATTGGATATTCTCTTTGTATTTCCATCGAAGATGTGTTCATTTCTATAACACCATTGTTGAGGAGAACAACTTGTTCTTGAAATCATTCATGGCTACAAAGATGAACATAATGATGGGTTCAAGAAAGATGGAAAGTTGAGAACCCATCTGAGGTGGAAAAATTGAGGGCAAGTACAATGAATAAAGTGAGAACTCATTTAGTTATGGCTCAATGATGGGTTTGATGACTTTGACCCAATTTTTTTTTATCTGGTTTGTTGAAATATATTCCCATTGTGTTTATGAAGATGGGCTTGTTATCCAATGTTACTTGGTCGAGTCAAAAGGAATTACAAGCCAGTCAAAACATTTCCTACAAAATTTTTGATTGATGAGTTTGATTTTGTTTAAATAACTCAGCTTGTTTCTGATAATTGCTTTTGAGTATTGGTGTTAAAAAGGGGAGTAAAAAAAAAGGAGGAGATGAGGCAATCATTGAAGATGTGAAGGCGACCATAGCAGGTCGGAGAGGATGACAAACAAAAGGAATTAATATAAGTTATATCAACTGAAAATTATGTGTTCATGCACTTAAAATTTAGGTGTAGACATGCACGTATCGTGCCGGTGACAGGCGTGCACGAGATATATTTTTGTCAAGTGGAAGTGTTCAAATAATCACTATGAAAGTTAGTGGTGTCTATCTGAAAATTGCTGCCAAGTTTGAGGTATCTCTGTATTTGCCCGTGAATATAAAAAGAATTAGAAACCCCATTGCAACATCTTCAGGGGGGAAAACAATATCAGCACCCAAGTTTGAATTTGAAGTGGATCGTATTTGCTCTGTTTTAATATGGGATGAAGATGAATCACTGTGCTTATCTTGCAACAGAGGAGAAAGTTGCTTTAACTTAGTCAGATGAAATTAAGTTTTCAGTTGCTTTCATCTTCATGTGAAAAACAGAGAACTATCTGGTATGAGTACTTGGCTTCTTATGATGAGTTCCAATAGACCGCTGGCCTGAGAATTTTGAACTTCAGATTCTTCTTGGTGTAGTTTTGGAATTCCTTATCAATAAAGCATTGCTGGATAATTATTTTGTTTGCATAATCTAAATCAGATTCTCTTTATGATGCCCCCTTTACCAATATTTCCAGCAGTTCACTTTTTTGTTTTTTTTGGGTAATCGTGGTGTTCGGTTTTGGTTCAGTTTGTGCACACGTTGACTAATTTCACGGGGCACGTACTATCTTTCACCAACACAAGTATCAGGTAATAATGTTCACCAAGGCTTGGATAGATGGGAAGAAAGCGCCTAGGACTTTTATCTCCGCTGTCATTTCAACCACTTCATTAACCATTAGGCTCACACCCTTGCGTACATATTCCCAGGGGTGCTAGATGTGATTATTTTGAAATCCGTTGGATAACAATTTGTGATACTTAATTGTCAATGTCGCTATTCTCTGTATTAATCTGGTTCTCCTTACTTTTATAATTGTGTTACATATTGCACTACAAGCTAATTCAGAGGTCCAGGTTCTGCTTGACTTTAAAGCTCGTTCTTGGCAATTATTTGTGTTTTCGTAATTTAGTCTTGCTTGTATAAAAATACTTTTCTTGCTTGTATAAGACTGATTTTATAGTTGTGTTCTTTAACAAGTTATTTATGTCATTATAGTAGTTTTCTTTACTTTAGCTCTTTTTCTTTATTATCAGCTTTACACTAAGGAATCATCTAGGAGCTGGAAACTAGCGGGAGCAGATGCAAGCGGCTCTCTGAAAATCAAAGAACCATCTGCAAATATTGTCCTTCTAGATTATGTCTCGTCAGGGAAATGGAAGGACATCGTGGATTTCGATGACCATCTGGATGACATTACCAAGTAACAGCTACATACAATTATCTGCTTGAACTCTGCTTACATCCACACTGTTTTCGATAATTTACTTATGATTTCTTCTTCTGCTGCTAATTCATTTTGGTAGGGACTGGCTGAATCCAGAACTCTTCAAGTGAAATGTCTACGGAGGATGACACAATTATCATGTTGTTACTGCGTGTGGTATTTGGTGTTTATCCCTCCCGCGTAGTTGTAGGTTTATTTATGGAGAAAAGAATCTAATGGCTCTGAATTTGCAGACCTATGAAGATTATCAATTCCCTAATGGCTTTGGAATATTATTAGAAGATAGGGTTTATATCGTTGCAAAATTATGCGTTTTTAATAGGTCAAACATGTTTTTTTGAGCAACACAACTTAATTTTGTACTGAATGGAACCATAAGTTTTTATTTAGAACTAAATCATTTTGCATGCTTGTTTCATGGGTGGTAATTTTTAGTTTATGCAATTCGTTTAGTAGTTAGTTAGAATTGTGCAGGTATTTAGTTATTCCATTTTCTACTCTGCATAAAGATACTACACCAATTTCCTTAGGTATGCAAGTATTTGTCATATACAAAAAAAAAATTGCAAATCAAACATTGTATTAATTTTATGCATAAATGATTGATTTTTTAACTAGTTACCAAACATTAAACTACAACTTATACATAAAGTAATAACTTCTTTACTAGCAATCTTGCATCAACTATAATAATACAAGTCATTGTGGAATATATGAATATATAGATGCTTAGTTGGAAGTCTTCTTGGGAAAGCATCGTACCCTCATTTGTATCAAGTGCTTCACATCGTCAATTGTACATGAAAAAGTACTAAATAGGGTGTACTAATAAAATTTGAAATTAGTTATACTGATATTATTTCTGTTTGATTTGTCGCAATGATACCTAAACCCAACTCGGTAGGTGAAGCAATTCACATTAGATCATTTTCCATCAATCACATTAGATCGTTTCTACACTAAGGTCTTCATAGTTTGAGTAAAAATCTATCCAAACTGAAAAATCAAACCAAATTAAATTGTTTGCGCCCCTCCCCACCCCACACCCATCACCACCAAAAGTCATAATATCTGAACAAGTTCCATTATGATGAGAAATGGAGCACTTCAACCAATACTTTATTTACATGTGGTCCAATATTATCCTTCCACTCTATATATCCTTTGGTCCAAATTGGACCATATTCAAAGTTTTAATTTGTTGTGCAATGCATTAGGCATGGGCATTTTCCACTTTTGGTAAAGTCAATAAGTCATGTTTATTTTGGGACATATAGGAATAAATTCTGTCTCATCCTTTTTTTTTTTTCCTCCTTTGCCTATAAATAGTCACAACAAGTATGCCCATTGAGTGAGTCTAAGAGCTACATGAAAATTGTGATCCATAATAAATCATTTTCTCCTATTTTACTTGTGGAGATCTCTTTTTTGCTCATAAATTGTCTAGAGAGTCATTGCATGAAGAGGTAGGGAGTGGATTGCAGCCAAGGATGACTTGCCGAGATGTTGTAGCCCAATATTGCAATGACGTATCGGCAGGTCATCTTTGGCTACATTTTATTCTCTCCTATTCATGTAAAGCTCTATAAGACGTATATATGTATAGTCGGAAGTCATTGAGTGCACGTGCACTCACAACCCAATTGGAAAAAGGTATATATATCGTCGATTCATTTAGAGTTAATTTATGTTCATATAATCTTGTAGTAAGACTATGTAAGACACATACATATAATTTGAGGTGAAATAATTGGTGCACTCACACCATTCAAAAAGGGTACTCCCTCCGTTTCAATTTGGCACGGTGTTTAAAAAGGTAAGAGATTTTTGAATCTTGTGATCCTAAATTAAAGATATATAAAATACCCTTTAATATTGTGGTCTTAACCATATCATGCAAAAACTTAGAATTAAAGAGTTGTCAAAAAAGGAATGCAACGTTCTTTTTTAAAAGGATTATAAAAGAAAGTACGACAAACATATGGCCGTTTGACCCTTCACTTAAAAACTATCCCTATTAATAATTTTGTACAGAAAAGTACTATAAAAGAAAAGTTGAAAGAAAAGAAAAATCCTTCTGTTGATGATAATTTTTGCTGCATTGAATCATATTAATAGAGAGGATTGTTTCACCTTACAACAATTCAAATATACTATTCTAAAAGTGTGAAGACCCTAAATTGAAGGGGTAATTAATTAATACCAAACTTAATTTACTTGTTCAATTTTTATAGGTTTGGAGAATATCTAAAATCATTGGCCAATCAACAAAGACGACACTCAAATAGGCTGATTGTTCATTTATTTCAATTTGTATTTACATACTAAACAGTTTGTGATAATCATAGCAATGCAGTTTAACATGACTCTTATTACAAGAATTATTGCTTACTTCAGATTCATGTGCAACACACGTGTTCAAAACTAGTATATATATAATATGTCCGTTTGTGTTGAGAGATGTCGAGCTAATTAATATACATTCATATACTCATTCCTTGTACAATTTATCATCTTCTGGTCAAGTAAGACTCAATAAGACATATTGTATTAGTAGTAGTATTTCTAAAGGATAGGTAATATCTTTTTTCGTCATTATATATATAATGTCACACATCAACAATCTAAAGGATAAACCTAAAGAAATGAAGGATACGAGGCAAATATATTATAAAAAAAAGATAGGATAAAAGATTAATGTAATGACACAATGACACAAAATCAATCGTTATGGAACTTTGCGTCACTACACAACGCTGAACTTAATGACATAAACATAGTACAATAAAATTTAATTAACAATCGAAAAAATATTGTATAATACAATATAATAGGTAACAACCATCCAATAGAATTATTGTTGTAAGGTTATTATCATTGAATTCATCATACAATAGAAATTAGGGGTTTAAAGTTTAATATTAGTTGAGATTTTAGTAATTTTTCATATATATTAAAAATATTGAATTCAGTCGAATATGTAATTGGAGTCAGTTTGAATTATGAATTGTGTTTGCGAGGAAAAGGAAGTTTGTTTCAACAACTTGACAGATTAATAGTACTATTTCTATATTTAGGTTTCAGTTACTGATTGATCATATGCTATAAAGTTTGGTTGTTACAAAATTTGATTTAGCGTAGGAGTATCTTTTTCTTATGTCATGGATATGTGGAGGATTTACACCACTTTTTTCATGTTATTAATATTGAAAATAATTTCTCTATTTTCTCAAAATCGTGATAAGACTCTGCACACACCAGGAAAATATTTTCTAGATTTATGTTCAATTTTCTTACGTTTGATTAGTCAAAAATATCTCTAGCGAATAAGTTCATCAAAAATGAGGAAAATGACTTCTCTGAAAAAACAAGTATCATTTCAAGTTTATCATCTCCATCCTACACGCTCAATTCCCCTAACCCCTGACCATCCCTCCTCCGAACCCCCACTCCCCATCTCATTCAATCTCCATGGTGTTTTGCTAGATAACATAATACTTTCATGATAATATTTTCTTGCCTACTTACCAAACAATAGAAAATAAGTAGTATAATTTACATAAATCTCATAATATTAAGAGCTAATTACATTATTTCCCTACTCTTTTTCAAATTATAAAAATTCGTTAAAAATTATGAATTCCGGATACATCACTTAGACTTTCGGATACATCAGTGGACTTCCGGATACATCAGCAGACATCCAAATACATAGGGAAGGGATGTATCCAAGAGGGGAGGGATGTATCAGAGAAGGGATAGGACATCCAGATACATAGAGGAGAGATGTATCTGAGAGGGGGAGGGATGTATTCGAGAGGAGATGGATGTAACCGAGAGGGGATAGGGATGTATCAACGAGAGGGAGTCATGTATCAGAGAAGCGAGGGATGTATCCAAGAGGGGATATGAATGTATAAGAGAGGGGAGTGAATTTATGTGGCACTTTTAGTGTTTTAAAAAAAAAATTGTTCAAAAAGTAAAATATCACGACCGATCTAAAAGGAAAAATCACCCTACATATATATTTAAGGGGCAATATTACGGGTTTTAATTCTACTTTTGAAATATTACTACTTGTAACAATTTAATTTCAAGTTATAACAGATCACTATTTATTTTTAAATCAACTTAATTCCACTTTATTAAATTATTAGTCTTTTACAATTATTTTTTAATTATTAAGTGATATAAAATAAAAAATCATACTTATCTGTTACCCAATTTTAGGGATTTACCTTGATTCTTTTTCTTTTTTTTTACTGTTACACCCAATTTTAGGGATTTACCCCCACCACCACCACCACCACATTTCTTCTATCCTTTTCACATGCCATAACAACACCCCACCACCCACATGTTCAAAAATTAAAAATTTCTCTCTCACCTCGTTATTCAACTTTCATAGAAACTGTAAGTCACATCTCCTATAATCAGAATTCTTCATCTCTCTATCATCATAATCACAAATCGTCTCCACAATACTAAGAATCAAGTTTTTAGGATTTTTGAAAAAACATGTCGAAGAAATCTAAGCATATTGTTGTATTGTTTAAATTTATTCCCTAGAAAGAGCCCAGATTAGTAGAAGTGTGTTCTACTGTTGAAATTGAGGCTCCAAATCCGGTGAGAAAGAGTGTTACCCCTCAAAGGAAGAAACAAATTCCAGAAAAGGAGAAGAGAAGAGAAGGAAAGAAAGTTGAAAGTCCTCCAAATCAAAAGGGACAAAAGAGAAAAGGGAAAATGGTGAAATCTCCTTCGGATTCAAATTCAGATTTTGTAAGCGAAAAAAAAAAAATAACAAAAAAATAAAAAAATCAGCAAACGTCGATATGGGTCAGTCATCAAAACCCTCCAAAAGAAGAGCAACAATGAAGGATGACTCGGATACCAAGTGTATACAAATTGGATATCAGTTGGATACAACATTAAATTGTTTTAGGTTGTCTGATTTGGTTGAAATATCAATTACATTTGTTTTTCCCTTTTTTCAAGTGGGATATTTGTTGGATACCAAATGGACACCAATTGGATACAACATTAACTTGTTTTAGGATATCTAATTTGGTTGAATCTCAATTACATATCGATTTTTCAATTTTTCCAATGGGATATCAGTTAGATACCAAATGTATACCAATTGGATACAACATTAACTTGTTTTAGGCTTACTAATTCAGTTGAATCTCAATTACGTGTTTTTTCAATTGGATATCAGTTAGATACCAAATGTATGCTAATTAAGTACAACATTAACTAGTTTTAGGTTGGCTAATTCGTTTGAAATCTCAATTACATATTTTGTTTTCAATTTTTCCAATGAAATATCAGTTCGAAATGTATACAAATTGGATACAACATTAACTAGTTTTAGGTTGGCTAGTACACATAATAAATGTTATAAAATTATAATTCATTAACTTAAAAGACAAAATAAATCAAAAACATGAGTTTGTCACAATAAAACAACCAAATAAAAATAAAAATAAATTGTATCTTTTTTTTTCAGTAGGGTAATTTGAACATGTCTTCATGTTGTGTCCCTCTTGATGACATGCACTGCACGTAACCTTATAGCTCTTGAACTTCACATCATCCGATGTTCAAGTTGTGGTCTTCCTACAGTTCTTTTTGAACCAGACGGCAATAATTTATGCTCCGATACTTTTTAAATTGCATATTTTCCTGGTCCATTATAAATTATTGTGTCGGTATTACAAGATATAAAAGTACAAATAACTTTTATACATATGTCATATCAGTATACGAATTTCATACCATTTTATGCATACTTTTTATACCTATTTCATGCCAAAAGTAAACACTGATTCATGCAAAAAAGAATATGAAATCATATAATTTATAACTAGTAATTATCTTTTATTAAATAAACAGTATACCAATTTCATCCCACTATTATGCACAATTCCAATCAATATAATGCCAAAAATAGAAATTGAATCATACCAGATTCGGGCCATAAAAACGACATAAATTTTCATACAAATTTGATCTTACTACTATACCAATTTCATAAAAAAATTACGTCAATTTTTATACCAGAATCATACCGAAAAATTGATAATACTTCTAACAATTAATTGTCATTTATTAGATAAACAGTATATGAAATTCATTCCAATATAATGCCAAAATTGTATCAACATGATATAATCAGTATACCAATTTCAAAATATGTAATTTTTTTAACCAAAAACATACAAAAAAATGAATGTTCATACCAAAATCTATACCAATTTCAAATAAATTTTATGTAATTTCAAAAAATGAATGTTCATAACAAAAACGCCATAATTAAAATTATTATACACAAACAAAATCTGAATAATTTTTTTCCAATATCACTGTTCATAATTTTTCTTTTTTGACGTCCGATTTGTGTACCAATACAAATAAAAAATTGCAAAGAACACTAACCTGAAAGATCTCATCTACCACCATGTTTTATTAATACTGATAAGAAGTCGTCCTTTACAAGAAAATAAAGATTATTGAATAAAAATGAATATGAATTAGATGAGAGTGCTACTAACTAGAGAAAAAATTGAGAAGAGAGAGAAAGGTTTGAACAAAAGGTAAGAAATCTGTTTTGAACGAATTTTAACTGCTTTGAGTTAAACAAGAAAAACAAATATTCTTTTTTTTTATGAATCTCCTATTTTTATGACTCCTATTAATTATCCTTAATTATTTCAAATTATTTACTATTAATATATCCATTTTTACCTTATTTATTTTTAGACTAATTAATATTTAATGTTATTTTAAATCATTTTTTATTTTACTAAAATGTTAAAACCTGTAATTTTTTATTGTTATAACTTAAAAGATAAAGAATAATGTCATAACTTATAATTATTAGTCCTATATATGTCAATTATAAAATTTTCACATCTAAAAATTCAAACAAGTTTAGATTAAAATTCTATAACCAAATTCCTTGAACCGTTGATGTCATAAATCAAATTTCTCAAAAAATCATTTTTGCACTTGAAGTCTGCTTTCTGTCAGCTGATCATCAGGTTATCATTTCTACTAATCCATAAGTGCCACAAACCAAAAGAGTTATCCTTCAATGAAGGTTATTATTGTAGTTTGCTTTAGCTAGTTTGTCTTTATTCCAATAAGTTATATATGATATTTTAAATCAGTTTGGGATATACTATTATAATAATGTAGTTGAGTGAAAGTATTATATTTTAATTCATTGTAAAGTCTGTTTATTTTATTTTATTTATTATAATTATAAAGTCTTTAATTTATTTAAATAGATCATTATATTTATATGGGTGTCCATTACGTATATAATAGACGATTTTGAGTATGAAGTTATTTAACTCATGCACGGAAGATTAAGATTGTCGGTTCTTATAAGTTATAAATCAATGTTCACAATCAAAGATGAAGTAGGGCAAACATCTTAGTGATTGTAGCATACAAGATTAAATATAATTTGATCGTAATTATTAGAGTGGTCATATTTCAACTTCTTGTACTAGTACATTCTCTGTGGGTATTGAACGGACCAAGTAGATATGTTTGTTTACATTCTAAATATTAAAAAAGAAATGCTCAAAGTCCATTACATTTACTTATATTCTTAATCTTGATATAATTATTATGACCTATATAGTTTGATTTATTATTTTAATCTATTAAAAGGTGAGACTCTATTACGAGTCAATATACCATTAATAGATTGGATAATAACGAAACACATTAGTGAAATAATAATTAGTTGAAAGAACCATGTCTCGGATTTGAGATATAAGACACCCCTTATGATTACCTATAAATTTTTTACTTGAAACCTTGCACGTGGATTTTATATACATCATGTGAAATAAGGATAAAGTTAGTCAATCAACTAATTTTTTGAAATTTTAATTTAATTGATTGGTACCGATAATTCTAACAGAGTTAAATAAGATGAAATGGTAGATTTCAAAATTTAATCGAGGAGTGCAATTACAGATTTTTAATGGAGTAAAATATTCCTTGAATTGTAGTAGAGGAAAAATATGAGAAGTATTATATTGTGTTTATATTTTGATGTTAGTGTAGTGAGAGAGAATTGAGACAAAGAATATATTCTAAGTCTCCAATTTATTTATTTATTTTGCTTAATAACGGAATGATTTTATTTAATAATAATGATAAGATTTATTTATACAAAAGAGGAACTAATCTAAACAATGTAGTTCCTATAGTATCTCTTTCGAGAGTGGAGGATATAAACGAAGGAGTCTCTTCACCTAATCTAGAGTTGTTTAAGTCACACAGCGTTGTTGGGCTATTGTATCCTTGAAGGGACAACTCAACAGTACACTGCTTGACTGATGAAGATAATATATCGCAGTGCACTTGAATTTCCTTAAAGAGAGCGAGATATTTACACCTCAATTTAAATATTTATTTGTTCATTTTTATCATTTTATTTTCAACGATAATTTATTATAATTTGTGATATATACACCAACCCTATCTAATATTCAGATCTCATTTCGATTTTCAAGTTGAGTTGACTAAAAAGATGCTGTGTAGATTTGTATTCTTATCTTATCTCTATCCACACAATCATTTTATATATGAATTTTGTCAACGCAATGCCACCCATATTCTGAATTATTGATTTAGGAATATGGACTATCATTTTAAATTTGAATAAAAGTGTCACATTTTTTTGTATTTTTTTACATTTTATTTTTGTGAGAACTAGATTAGGAAGTTTAATATTTAACGTTGAAACTTGCACTTCAGAATATAATTTTGTTTTCAAGATTTGTAGAATTATTGATGTTCAAGGTAAATATTGTGTTTATAATCGAGATCAGTTTCATGGTCCAATACATTTTTTTATTAATATTATGACATTATATGTGACTCTATTCTAGAAGATCAGAGAAATATAAAATCAGTAAATAAAATACAAGAGATTTTATATAACACTTTCTTCGTTTATATTATAACGAATCTTAAGAGGTCATCAATTTTCTCAAAAGAATTTTAAGTCTCTTGTTTTCTATCTCTACATAGAATCTCCATCTCTTTGATATGTCTAGAGCTAGGATACCGTAAGGGATTTATCCGAATATTCTTCGTAATATAAAGTTATATTATATTTTGCATATATAATAGATGTTATATTCTTTTAATTTCTTTGCTTATTAAACTTTTTTATATTTTAAATTTTCTTAGTAAAATTCTCATGGCTCCGCCATGCCTCTTTTAACTCCTCCCATAAGTCAACGAAAAAAACTGAATATGACAGTGTTCAAAACATAACCCCATCGATAGCAAAATTGGTGCAAAGTGTTGCCTATATTCACTATACTTTATCATCACAATACAAGCAACATGACTTGGAATAAATATATAGTTTTAAAACTATTATTTCCTAAAAACATATAATTTTGAAGATTGATAAAAGTCAAACGTAATAGGAATTGAACATATAAACTTGTGGAGAACAAGATCCATTAAAGATAGAATGAAGTTGACATACTTATATATATATCTAAGTTAAAGCATATAAACAACAATTATTGTGTCATTTGTATGTGCATGAGAGTTGGGCAGGAGAACACTTCACAAGATGTGCTTTGACAACGAGTAAAATTTTGAATTTATAAATCATGCCACCTATCTCTGCAAGTCACAAATGACATAAAGAGGATAAGGAAAGGATCATAACAGAAAAAATCAACTAAAAATACAAAATATTAAATCCTTCGGGGTGACCCAGTAGTTTGGGCTTGAGACTTCCATGTTGAAGGTCTCAAGTTCGAAATCCCTTGCTAGCGAAAGTAAGGGGTTTGCCTTCTGGGTTGAGCTCGTCGCACCGGCGTTATGTTAGACACACGATCACAGATTTTAGTAACTCTTTAATTTCAACTTTCTGCATGACATATTATGATTCAACCCCACCCTCAAAATAAGAAACAAAATAAAAATAATGGGCATCCATAAGTATCTTGAGTAACCTCATGTACTTGGATAACATGGTGGCAGAGGGATATGCCTCTCTTACTCTTCTTGATAGAAAGAGGAAAGATAATCTACTATAAAGTCAAATAGTTCCATCTCTATTTATTTATTTTTCAAGAAAAAAAACTCAAATATATCAACTTATTATTAGAAATGATTTATTTATATCATTTCTAATAGTAACATTTAAATAAAACTCGTAATAGGGGTTCAATTTTAATTTTTGATTTTAGTTAAATATTGAGTCTTTTTAATAATTAGGTGACGTAAACCTCTAATAAGAGGCCATGTGACATAAATGATTTTGCAAAATCGGATGTATTTTCTGTTAAAAAATAATAGTATGTACGAATGAACCTTTTTTTGTAAAGGCAGTGGTATAAATGTGCCTAAATTGTAACGGCATAGATAATTTATTTCTAATAATTTGGTGATATATATATTTAAACCTTTTCTTTTTTTAAAGTAGCATAAATACATGGAAATATAGAGGTGATAGTTGAGACAGAATTTAAAGGCATATTGTTTAAGAATAGTATAGGTTGGGCTCCTTTCCTTTCATGTAATGGTACCAAATGTCATCCATTAGACTCAAATATGACCAGACTAACTTTTTTGTTAGCTAATTCCTTCTTTTATCTGTCACTGGATCAAAAATAATTTTTAGTGACAATTAATTAACGATAATAGCTTAACTATCGCTAAAGATGTATTTTTAGCAGAAATTAACACTCTTTGTAAATATCCCTAAAGCCTATATCGATATTGGATCTAATGATAATTAAATAATGTTGGTAAAGACTTTAACACTCTTTATTAATGTGTATATTTAATTTAGTACCGCTAAAAATTGTTTTTGTTATAATACGTTCAGAGGTAATTAGTTTGTAGATAATTATTTCCTAATTACCCTCCTTTTGTGAATGATAAGAGTTTTATCCCTTTATTGTATATTAGGGTATGATCAAGCCCTCCTCTTCTACTTATTCTCACAATATATAACACCCCTGCTCACAAGGAAAAATTGATAAAAAATAATTATAATTTAATAATTTCTCCGTTTTAATTTATGTCTTATTTTCTTTCTTAGTATGTTATATATTTATGAATTACTTAAAAACCTAAACTATAAATTATAATAATTAATAAAATAAAGTATTTAAAAATATATATTAAAATTTGATCAACTTTTGAAATACAAAAGAAGTAACATATATGATTTAAAAATTACATTAAGAATACTATATATATCACAATTACTTTATAATATAGAAGCGAATAGAGGAGGTTAGGGTCAATGTCCGGAGACCATGAGGGAATATTAGTTGGTTATTTTTATTGGAGCATTATTCAATAACTTTAGGACAAGTGTACAAATTTATTATATTTTTAGTATAGGATACAATAAATACTTCTTTTAGCTAGCAAAGCAATGAAGAAAATAGTCAGAAAAAATTCCCAATTTTTTTGCATCAATTCTTACATAGATCAATATTAAAAAGTCTAAATTGCTGGTTATGATGCTCACTCTTCATTGACCATTCAAATATTTCTTTTGTAAATGACATCGACAGAATATGACAAGACAAATCCAAAGATATTTTCTCGTAGTGCAGTGAGTCCAAAAGTCTGATTCTCAATCAATTATTAAGGAAAAGTTGCTACAACAATCTTGGCGTAAACGAAGTGTGATTCAAGATTTAAATTTTTTGAATTTTTATAATAATTTTAAGTTAAAATATAATAATAATTATATTCACAGTAAAATATTTATAAATATTTTAGTATTTCATCTATGTTTATTTACGAGTACTTTGCGCTAATCAGAATTCAAACATCTTAATTAATTTTAACCATTAAGTTGGATATAGAATCTTTAATTTTTTTAAAACTAAAGATTTTTCATTTGACTCTCGAGATCCAAGTATTGTCACATAAATTGTAACACAGAAAGAGACACAGAGAGAGTGCATATATTATATATAGGGTTTGAACGAAAATTACTGATTTTCTATCCATAAATCCATGAAAAACATACTAGACCCGACCCGGGTGATAAAACGAAAAATTTTACTATGGGAGAGGCCCAACCAACCAAAGTTGGAAGAGGCTCCACCCATTTTTTGACATGTGGATATAGTGGACCCTTTTCTTACTTTTTACTTGTTATCCACCATTTCACCCCTACCCTCGATCCCCCTGCCAACCCTCCCCCACCCCACCTCCCACCCCCGGCCCCGCGCCCCCAAAAAAAATTAAGTTTAATTTCAAAAATATTTTTAATTTCATTATAGCTCTTTTT
>JAJOOO010027841.1:0-18709 GCA_029582685.1 Solanum piurae
ATTTGACCAAAATATAATACTCCCCTTATTTCAGTTTGTTTGTGGGTTGTGATTTGGTTTCATGAAAATAAAGAAGATCTTTAATTTTATGATGTTAAATATGTCATTTAAATTAATTCTTCTAAACATTAAATCTATAAAACATTCCACCTGCATGAGTTAACTAATATGTTTTCAAGAGTTTCACAATTGCACATAAAACTACTCAAGGAAACATTAATCTTGATTACTAAGACACAAAAACAGATAGATGACGAATATATTGGGCTAAGTCATTTGAAAAGTAACTCTTAATATAATAATATTGTTTACTCTAGGTCAAATTATACTATTATTTCAACAAAAAAAAAACAATTATAAATATAAATGAAGTTATATATGCAAATTTTTTTATCAACTTCCAATAGATGATTTCACTTCCATACCTAACAAATGAAAGGTACAAGGTAATTTTGAGAAGCTATCTAAAACATTATCTTATAATTAATGGATGTGTGGCAGAAAATAGTTTATGGCTCTAGCATATACAACTCGTTTGTTTCTTGCGTAAACTAGGATATTCTCTTTCTTATTATTAGGCAAGTAGTTAGTCTTTCTTCTTATATTTTTGGGCACGCGGTGTCGGAGCTCACATTAGAGTCCTAATTAAATTCGAATTGCGCACGGCAGGGTCCATTTTGGGTGACACTATCAACAAGATTTTCTCCATATTTAAGATTCAAACTTGAGATCTCTAATTAAGGATGAAGTAATCCCACCACTACACCACTACTTATTTTGATAGTAATTAATTTTACTCCTTCACACATCTTGGTTGGGCTGATCCGACCCGACTCATTAAAGAGTGGCCCACACCGGATTTGGTGCCATGTCTGGTACTTTTAAAGGGCCTGGCATGGTTTTGGTGTTGGGCTTGGGGAGGGAAAATGGTGGTCAGCTGAGCTATCTGCTAATTAATGATCAAGTTTTATTTTAAATTTTTTGTTTACATAACTTACGAAAAGACATTTTCAATATTAATTATTTTTGGCATAAAAATATAGACAGAAAGATCTAAAATTTAAAATCTTATACCAATTTGTGAAGAATTAAATATTAGATGATTAGCATACGAAAATGAACGTCTTTATTTGAAAAATCAAAAAGAATTTCCAATCTTAAATTGATAACATTACATATTAAAAACATAAAACAAACATGATTTTTCTAATTTCATAAACTTAAAAAACTAGAAACTCCATTAAAGTTATGGCACGATCCAAAAATGGACGTGATGACACTTGTCTATTCCCACCAAGGCAAGTCAGCCTCAACCCAACGAAACGAAAGAAATGCGAAAAGTAAAACAAGAATAACATAAGAGTGGAAAACTTATTCATTCTAATATAACCCTGAAATCTGATTGTCACATGTACAAACCACTATATATAAAGTGCGGAATTAAAAGAGAATTACAAGTCTTTATGTCTTTGTTTCTCAAATAGAACAAAGCATAAAATAAGGAACAAGAGGGCGCGTCGGGATGACAAGCAGTTACCTCTCAAGGTCCTCTGAAAGCCTCAAATATAGAATAAGAAGGAGATCACACGGGTCCGGACTCGGAACCTACACAAGTGTAGAAGCAAAGAGTGAGCACCACGGTACTCAGCAAGCAACCTAATAAACAAGACAAAACTAGCTAGAAAGCGAGTACTCCATTCATCCCAATTGAACCTCCTCAAACTACAACCTGGATAGAAATCAGTCCAACCTAACAGTCTCACAATATACAGGTCTCAAGGCTTAACAATCACAGTTCAAGAACCAACAAGTATATATCAAGTATGACAATCACAAGTGTCAAGTAGATCAATCAAAATTATCAAGTAGATCAATCACAAGCATCAAATAGATCAATCTCAAGTGTCAAAATGCAACAAATCACAATAGTCAAACTCTCGCCAAAACCATTACCCTTCGACTTTATATCATATCTCTTGTCGGAATCATTTCCCTTCGACATAATATCACTAGTTGGAATTATTTTTCTTCGACTTTATGTCACATCACTAGCTGGAACCATTTTCCTTCAATTTTATATCATATCACTTGTCGGAACTATTTTTCTTCGACATTTTCATCACATGTCTCATCATGGTGTCCAACAACCAATGCAAGTAAGAAATTTCACACCATAAGGAAGAGACAACAACTCATGCAATTCAAATCCACAATAATATCATCAATCAACATAATAGGGTTCACAACAAAGCAATTCACAAATCATTATAATCAACACGTTGCATTTTTCATTAATCTCCTTTTTATTCATTAAGATTAATTACGTGGAATAATGAACCGATCACCTGATTTTCATTACTCCCTCAGCACATACAATGAAGGGAAATACAAGATTCTACTAATTTTACAAGATTTAGGAGATCACTTGCCTCAATTCAATCAAAAAGATAATCCAAGACTTGATTCTTCCCTTCTGAACAATCTCCAAAGTCACACAATCTAATTCAATCAAATAATCACAATAAGATTCCAGAAATAACAATACTCAATTCATACACTTTGGTAAATGGGTCAATCAACTCAAAAACTCAATTCTGAAAATGAGGTTTGAACCCAAAAATCTTTACTTGAAGATGTTACCCAAGGCATTTCAAACTCATTGGTGGAAACCATTTCGAAAAAAGAGTTAAAATCAATTCACAATCACCATTTTAGTTTAGAACTCAAGTTTTTGAAAAATCTTGTCATTTCACTACAACATTTTAGGCTTTTGGCCACACCAGTAAAGTGTAGCCTAAACTAGCAAAAAGTGTGGCCTTTGATAAAAGGCTACACTTTTGGACTTTAAGCAACACTTTTTAGGGGGTGGCCAAAAGAAGCGTAACCTTTGACATTAGGCAACACTTTTTAAATGTCGCCATCACAGCTACACTTATAAAGCGTGGCCAAAGAGGTATATGGGCATGCTTTGTAGTGATTCATTAACAACATCTTTTTTTTATTATATTACACTTAAAAGCGTTGCCTTTGCTTTGTTATTGGTCACACTTAAAAAGTGTTGCCTTTTATATCTCATCTAGAACAACACTTATAAAGTATAACTTTTCTTATGTACAAGATAACATTGGATGTCCTACAACAACACTTTTGAAGTGTGGCAATGTTGTGTAGAATTTTGTAGCCACAATTTTTTATTTTTAATGCAAATAATTTTTATTTGCATATATTCAATAATCACATAAATAAATATACAAGTGACCTA
Organism: Solanum piurae; assembly: GCA_029582685.1. NCBI lineage: Eukaryota > Viridiplantae > Streptophyta > Magnoliopsida > Solanales > Solanaceae > Solanum > Solanum piurae. The sequence continues at coordinate 3,263 of JAJOOO010027841.1, forward strand.
AAGCACAAAATTAACTAATAATTAAATCAAAGCTATATATTTCAAATAAACTTCGAGAAACATGTCTTGTATAACCAATACTTAGAAAGTGATTGCTTAAAGATCTCTACTATCAATAAATTCCACAAAACCAAATGCATTCAAACATATATGACAATAGTACAAAAACTCTTCGTCGGTCACTACAATAGATCGAGTTTACTTCTGATGACAATTCAAATTCAATTACCGGCATTTTCCTGCACATTCAAAATAAAATTATAAGTTAGTGAAATAAATCATGTATTTAATATGCTTAAATTCACAGTAAGCCAAACCAATTCATAACAATAAAGCTGTGGAAGTGTATAATTGGAGAGCATTCACTGTAAGCCAACCAATCCAAATCAATATATGCAAATCATATAGAACAGGCATTTGGCTTCATTGCCTATTTGTTATAAATTACTATTTATCTGATGAAATAATAAGTTGGAGTATTTTATACATAAGTTATACATGATGATTGTATATGTAGGCTACACTTTACAGTTTACATAAACCCAATGCCCCGACCCCTCTATGGTATAATCCGTATAACCCATTCCGCATTTCATGACTACAGTACATAACCAGTTGTACCTGTATATACTCAAGTAGGGCCAAAATATCCTGGGAAGGAAGCTGCCCCATTGCAGAAACAAAACAAAGCACAAGCATAAAAAATCTAAATAGCCTTATTGCAACACCAGAAAAAGCTAAAAGGAACATCTTTAACCTTCCAAGAAATCTAAAAGGGATAGCTTTAACTATGAGAATCAGTTTAAGCAATGAAAACCAAAACCATCTCTCACAACAACCATCACAGTTCAAAGCAGTAAAACAACAGGGGGGGAAAGTACACAACTACAACCCAAAATCACTAGAGTCCTCCTTCAACACAATATAACACTCATACAACTAAAAATATAAACTTTTCTAGCTATAGAAGCTGAAAGAAGACAATGAGTGACAAAAACAAAGTACAGACTGAACTTTCAAATATTCAAGATAGTAAAAAAAATTCAGAATTTCTTTACCAAGAACACCAGCAACTAGAAGAAAAACAAAACAAAAAGTCTTTTTCAAAGATTTACTGAAGAAACTCTACTTCTTGCTATGATTATAACTTCATGTTATCTTGGAACCTCAAGTTCTTTAATGCACTCAACCCGTATAACCTCAAGTAAATGGACTATTGGCTACTGAATCACTTGCAAGGCTAATCCATCTTGAAGGCAGTGCCTTCTCAAGACAACATAGGTTACTGATCCACATTAAAATGCAAAATTTCATGTCAAATTTCATTCTATCAAAACTAAAAGAAAAATGAAGCTCACACAGGTCACAAGCAGTAAAGAAAGAGGCAGATTCATTAGTAACTAGAGAACAAACACTTATACAGATCACAACCCGAAATAGATAATACGAACTCATTTGAGGCATATTATATCAATGTAAGTGATACGAGGCAATATCTCACCCCAAACAAATGAAACAGTACCACATGGTGATTAACAAATATATAAACCAAGCTTAAGGCGAGCACAACAACTACGAACTCAAGAAGACTAAGAACAGGGAAAACAATGCTTGAATGGTGGCAGATAGATACCACTATCTTATAACAGAGGAGAAATCAAATGCAATGTTATTTATTTTAATGGATTCACATGCCTGCTATGTTATATTAAGTTAAAATTAGTTGTTCAATGAACTACTTTTGAAACAAAAAATTGATAAAAGATAATATATTAATTTGTTATATGAACTTAATCACTATGCAACAGATCTGAGGCATCATTGTCCTTTTATGTCCTGTGCATTTGCAGAACTCACACACCAACTCTTTCCAGAATTTCCAACTCTTTAGAAGTTATAGAAAAGTTCAACTCTTTCCAGAATTTCCAGCACTGTATTATAGCGCAGCAGCTGAGTTTCCAAAATTTCCAGAATTTCCAGCACTGTATAATATTACAATAGCTGAGTTTCCAGAATTGCAGGAATTTCCAGAATTTCCCGTTACAGTAGCTGAGTTTCCAAAATTTCCAGCACTGTATAATAGCAGATTGCAGCAGCTGAGTTTCTAGAATTTCCAGAACTTTCAGCACTGTATATATTGTAAACTGATTCTATAACATGTACAGACACAATATCCTAGCAGATAAGTTGGAGCCACAACTAAACTGATTCTATAACCTGTACAACCATTCAGATGAGCAGTGGCAGCCTGTGCAAACAATATAAGTTGTTGTCATGGATTTTCTAATTCTTGGTGATCAGTTGTACTCTGGAGGGTAAGTCAAAAACTAACATTTTAAAAGTAACTTATATAGTGTGTAAAGTTTAGTTACTTTAATGCGACTAAATAGTTTATGAGTATACTATCTCACTTGCTTACAATATGTAGTCCATACAAACTGTACTAAATAAATTCGAACAAAATCAATACCTAGACAAACTATTTTTGATCAAATTGAACATTAGAACTTGAAGCCTCATAGCATCAGATAGCAGTTGAGAAAATCAGACGGAGATATACGAGTAAGTTAAAAGATGCTCAAAAGAGAACTGAGCCACACTTGGAGAGAAAGGTAAACAACCAGCTTTTACAGCCTCATTTCGAGAACCCAAAACACATAGCAGGCACACTTAAAATCGCGACTGAATGAACTACAGACCATCTTGAACAAACTAAAAGGAGACTCAGTTAACTTTAAGAAAATAGGTCAAATCATATCAACTAAGAAACTAATATAAACTAGCAGCTCACTATTTCAGTCACAACAACGCATAACACTCTTGGTCTGAAACAAACAAGGAAAAATTAAAGGTAAAGAGTTGTACCTCTCTCGGAGAGGCAAACTAGGGATATCGACGAAACCTGAAAATCTTTAGCAAAATCAGATCATACTTGGTGTCATTTCATTTTGTTTTTCATTATTAGTACTGTGCTTTCTAGATTATGTGATCTTCTTAATGTTATCCATCTTTGCTTGATATCAAAATAGAGCATTTCAGAAGCGTTTACTTGAAAATTACAGCATGTTCATGTTCATTAGATACTTAATATGTAAAGTTTCAAAATCAATGATGCTATGGATCTTTTTGTAGTTCATTGGAGATCACCTAAACTCGTAAGTTCTTCAGGTACACAAGCAGTATGTCATAGAATAGTCTCAGTTTCCTATATTTTGATCCATAACATAGTACTGCAGGTCATATATGCCTGTATAGACAAGGTACAGTTCCTGAAACACTATTACCCGCAGAGAAAATAAGCATTGACGAGACATATGTATGGCCACAACTAGCATCAAGATATGGATTTGCTCTAAGTGAAGAAATAAAAACAGAACATTAGGGTGGCAATAACATTAAAGCTTCATACATTTTCCCTGTAGCAGAGGAGTTCTAAAATATGTGCTCCAACAGCATAGCCAACATCCTCTAACCTATTTTCCAGAAAATCATTAACATCTACAAGAATGTGTACACAAATACACTGTGAATTTTGTGGTAGTGGCAAAATCTTACGGCAAAAACTATACCAAACTTAAAAGGGCAAGAAAATCCTAACTCAAACTGGGATCTGTACACAAATACGATGTGATTCTGCCATCATCCTCTAACATATTGACAAAAATAATGAGAATAAGAAGGAATTGGTACTTACGCTTGACGAAATCTTCAGCTCAGCTCAGCTAAGCTCAGATCTTCAGTTCAACTCTTCAGTTCAGGGAGAAGAGAATCGTAGGTATCGAAGAAATCTTCAGTTCAACTCTTCAGTTCTTCAACTTCTCGTCTTCAGTTCTCCGATCTTCAGTTCTTCGACTTTAGCTCTTCCAGAGAAAAGCGTGTTTGAAGAAAGAAAAAAGTGTGTTCTTCGATCCTTAGTTCTATAGCTTCATCTCTTCAGCTATTCGAGAAAAGAATGTTCTGGAGAAGAGAATCGTAGGTATGGAGAAATCTTCAGCTTCCGCTCTTCAATCAGTTCTGGAGAAAAGCGTGTTCTAGGGAGAAAGAGTAAATCCTGTCTGGAGAAAGAGAGAAGTTTTTATGAATTATTAATGTTTTATTAATTATTATTTTTGGCCAATAAAAATGGGAGGGAGAGTTAAAAATGTTGGAGGGAATATAATATTTTAGTGAAAAGTTTAAGGCCACACTTGTAATGTGTTGTTTCTACAATTATAAAAACAGGACACTTTAAAAGTGTGGCCATATATGTAAATAGTTGTTGCCAATTATTTCATACTATAACAACGCTTATAAAGTGTAGCCTATACCATTAAAGAGTACGCTTTACAAGTGTTGCCAATATTATCGTAGCCAAAAGTTAAAAACTTGGGCTACGCTTTAAAAGTGTCCCCAAAAATATTTTAGGCAACACTTGTAAAGCGTTGTCCAAATTTAGTGTGGCCGTAGGCCTAAAATGTTGTAGTGTTTGTTGATAAAAATCTCAAGTTTTGATGTTAAAATCCATAAATAATCAAAGGGAATTGAAGTTTTAAGGTAAAAAAAGCTTACCCAAATGATTTTAACTCAAGAAATCTCTTCAAAATCGCCTATTGAGTGTTTTACAAAGCTTTAAATGGGGAAAAATGGGTAAAATCCTGAAAACGACAAGTTCAAAACACTCTCTAAAGTCGCTTAAGGTAACCCCGTAAAAGTTTTGGACTTTGCTTTCGTGATCCTCGCGATCGCGAACCCTACCCACTAGTCAAGCCTTCGCTTTCGCGAAGGTCGCGAAAGTAGAGGACCCCTCGCGACCAAGAAGAACATATACTCAAGCACTAGCAAACTCAGCCAAATATCAAAACATCAAATAGACCCTCGAGATTCGTTTAGAATTCGTATACACAAATCATATATGAAAATTGACTAAACTCGACATTCTGAACTCAATGGAATTGTTGAAATATGAATTCGAGGTCTCATTGACCCGACATCTGTGAAAGTCACAAGAAATGAACATAACACCTAAAAAGGCTAAATCAAGCTCGGGACCTCTGAAAATTCAACCAAGACCTCACCTAGGCCTAAAATCATCCCCTGAATCTAACAAAATTTTGATCCGAGTATTCGAACTCCGAATGTTGACCAAAGTCAATCCAAAGGCTAAAATTTTCTCAAATTTCCAACTTAGGACCTCAAATCCTCAAAAAGACTCTAAATCTGAAACTGACAATTCTATTAGATCAATTTTCACATTTTTGAACGGATGAAATCGACAAATATTCTAGAAAATGTAGTTCTAAAAATAGGTACTTAGAAGAACATTCTAGAATATAGAAGTAAAACCTTTAGATAGATTATTCCATCACCACCTATAAATAGAGGTGGTTCATTTGAGTTGTAACCTACCAAGTGAGTGACTAAGAGGGTGTTTGGAATGACTTAAAAGTTGGTCAAACCTACTTTTAAGTCAGTTTTTGACTTTTGAAAGTGTTTAGCAAATATAAAAAAGGTGAAATGGTCTGATGGACCCTTGTACTTGTATGCATTTGTATTCTGGACCCTTCTACTTAATTCTTTGTCAATTGAACCCTTGAATTCCATATAACTTAGCATTTTAAACCCCCTTACTCTGCGCGTACTTCAAACTCTCAACAAAAATGACACATCATCATCCACGTCAGATTTAAAATTACACATCATTTATTATTTTATTTTTTAAAAAAAAACATTTTTTCTTTTTTTCACTCCATTTCTCTTCATTCTTCTTGACCACCCCTCTCTCCATTTTTTACATTAGATCTCACCATCACAACCTTTCATTCTGACCATCAATATCACTAAAATTCACCATTCTTCTCTATATTTTAATCATTCAAAACTTTCAGTCACAATTTGTTACCACTTCGTCCATCACTTAAACACCATAAACCTCTTTTCTCCATTATGTCAACAAATTATCACTAAAATACTTCAATATATCTTAATATTTATATACAACTTTACACAATCCACTCCACATTATTTCATAAAAAATATGAAACAATTACTTTTTACCCATCAAAATTATCAGATCTGTCTCCTCACAAATTGTAGCTTGATTTTGTTCCTAATTTGGGGAGAAAGAAAAAGTAAAAAAGAAAAGAAGAAATTGGAGAGCCGTGAGAAAGGAGAACTGAGCGGGAAAGAACAAAAGAGAAAAGAAGATGGATAGTTGTAGGGAAGGGGGACTGGGTAGGGAAAAACATAAGAGAAAAAGAAATGGAGAGGAGGTGGGGAAAGAAGATAGAAGTGAAATTAATTTTGAATATTTTTTTTTGGTCTTTTTATTCTTCTTTTAATTATTTTTTATCTAAATTTTTGTGTCACGCTCTTTTTATGCGTGAAAACACGCATTTATTCCAAGTCACCAATTAAGTTGCCACATAAGCTTGGTCAATAGTCAGAGGGATTTATTATGTTGAATTTTATTGAGTTTAAGGGTTTAGTTGACAAAGGGTCAAGTAGAAAGGTCTAGAATACAAACGCATACAAATATAAGGATCCATCAGACCATTTTGCCTATAAAAAATAACTTAATATAAGTCAAAAATGGTTTAAAATAAATTAGAAAGTGTTTGGCAAGGTAAAAAATGACTTAAAATAAGTTTAAAGTGACTTAAAATAAGTCAAAAATCAAAAGTAGGTCTCCCCCTACTTTTTATTTTTTGAGTTAAAAGTCATTTCTGTTTGACTTTTTATTTTTAACTTAAAAACTATTTTTTTTAAGTCAATCCAAACGGGCTTTAAGTAAAGAGTGTTGCTGAATCAAGCAACAAGTGTGTTCAAAATTATACGGCCAAAGCGGATCCTTACTTTGATAGATAAAATTTAAGTTGTGAGAAATCAATTGTGTCTGTCAACCAACAATATTCAACATGTATTTTTTTCAAACAACATATACAAGGTATACATAAACATATAAATAAGTTATACATGAATATGCGAATAAAGTTGTTTTGACATTATCTATATATATGTTTTAAAATATATTCTAACATTCTTTTAAAAATTGTTATACCAAGATATGGCCTAACAAGCTTCTTTTCAAAAAGAAAAACTATGTGGAGTTGTGGAGAATAAACTTCCTTTGGACAACTTTTTGAGAAGATTCAAGATTCGTAATTCTTCTATGTGTAACAATTTGAAATCTATCATTATTTTAGAAAAATAAATCAGGTTGTTGGTTGTCTCACTAAGAGGGGTGTGTTAGATTACTAGATTAGAGTAGAACTATTCAGTGAGGAAATGTCTCATTGCCTAAGGCATGTTAGGGCCCAATTAAAGATGAATTAGATGGGCTTGACAACTTTCAAAATTAAACATAATAGTTTTTTGGGAAAATTGTATGAAATAGAAAATTATTAATTCAAATTAAATATTATAGTCATAGTTTATTTTATTTGCAATTCGCAGCAAACATCTCATTATTTTGCCATCTGGTTCGGTATACAATTAGCCATTTTCGGTATACAAATGTATAAAATGCGTTTGTGTTTGTATAAAGCGATAGAAAAGTGTATATACAAATACAAATACATATATTTTCGTCATATACACTTATAATTATACAAATACAGATCTTATTATACAAATTATAATGTATAAATAAATTTATACAAAACTGAATAATTTGTATAAAATTGGATTTATCTAGTGAATTATACAAATCAAAAGCTCCATAGCAAACATAAAATTTGTTATAGAGCGCAATTATGCAAACTATAGCTATAGCATACAAATATAATTTTTATGTTTGCTATATGTGAAAGTTGCTCTAGTTTTTTTGGGCACATATAGACCAACTCATGAAAAGACTATATCAAATGTTTGCCTAGTATCTATATTGATAGAGCAAATGGAATGACTTTGTTCATTCCACAATGCACACGAAGGCTTCATCCTCTTGTGTAACTCCTTTTACTTAAAAATACGGGGAAATGATATAATTAGACATACTTCCCTATTATATATAGATTATTATTATTTATATATTTAAAATATTACGTATCTTACAACTAATTAAGAATTTTTCACCATATATTGAGAAAAATACACTTCAATAAATGTATTTTTGCTATCATATACACAAAAATAGGAATAGAGGTGAGCGAGATGAGGAGAGGGACAAACGAGATTCGTTATGTATCCCAGATACATGCGAAACACACCATATATAGATATATATGTTTGTATCTGATGTGATTCACATGTATCTGGGATACCAAATACATAGGAGAGTGGCAAGCAAGATGGGAGAGAGGCGGAGATTTGTTATATATCTCAGATATTTGAATCCACTTTGATACAATGTATCTAAAACAAATTACACATTATCTTGACCTCATATATCTTCAAAATACATGTATCTAGATGTATCTGAACGTATTTGAACATACCAAAATCCGAAAAGATACATAATATTGTAAATCATAGTGTATCTGATTAATTATTTTTTTTAATTATATGGTGATGCTTGTATGCCTCTTTCATTAAAACTAATAAAATGACTATGTCCTAAATTAGTGAAATTTAAGTAAGTTCTCCTAAAAATATACTAATAGAGATTAGAGGTCATGCCAAACTCCTCCACTACAAGGAGGATTTGATGAAATAAAATAAAATAAAATCCAACTAACAAAATTTATTTAAGTAAAACCTACCTACCTCCATGCTTTAGAAAGCCCATTAATTTTTGTTCTGGACTAGCTTTTCCAACCATTGGTACTAAAGTTGTAGCATGTTATCTTTGAAATATTCTTATTTTGTTGATTCTCATCATTAGGCGGAAGCATGAATATGATTATAGGATTTTTTATTCCAGTAAAAACTTTACAAAACCTTATGATTTCTATTTTTGCTCTATATTTATAATTTTGAAATTTCTATTTTTCAATTGTGTTAAATAAGACAAGGGTGAATTTATTCATGACACTATTAATTTTCTTTTAGAATTATTATTTTTCTCATTTAATTGATTTTGCACGTCTTTGACTTGTCTTCATATATATTCAACAGAATAATACCAACTAGAAGCTACTTGTCAATTAACGTACCCATGATGCAGCGTAAAGTATAATCCACCGAGGATAAACCCTATTTATGTAGGTACATTTGAAAGTTGATGTTGGGTGACTTGATAAAGTGTATTAGAAGAAATAATGCATGTATTAGTTTAATTTGTGTATTAATAGTATTTTATTTGGTATGCTTTTTCCGTCTATGTACTGAGGTGTGTATTACTAATACATGAAAATCAATGATATTATCATCGTTTGGTAGGGTGCACTATAATGATAATGCTAAATGGAGTGTATTAATTATGCATATATTATTTCTTATCCATTGTTTGATTTGGTGTATTAAAAATAACATATATTGCATATTCTTACAAAAATTATTTATTTACAAAGATGTCCTCCACAAATATGGTGGAAATAATGTTTAAAAAAATTGAGGGGTAATTGAATCTTTAACCATGAAAGAAAATAATTATTCCTTCTTCTTTTTTTTCAATTTAACGGGCATTAATTTTTATAATCTATCATATATAAAATATTAGAACCATTTTACTTCTCAGTTTAGGTGTCAAAAGAATATGAAAAATCGATCGAATTTAACCGTATAGAACCAATTTATATCATTTTTCAATAAAACCATGGACTTTTATTTAAGTGTATAACCATCCCGAACAATTGGGATCAACCGAATAACCTTACATGTATGAAAATATATTTTTTATTTTAAGAATATGTTAAATTTAATATATATAAATATATTTTATTATATTTTTCAAATATAAATATAAACTAGGTCCTACGCCTCTAGTGACGGGATGACTTTGACCTTTTGCTTTTTATTTAGCCTTTAATTAATTAGGTATAAAACTAAAGTATACTATAATAGATACTCCATCAAATAATACAACAAAATCTATGCAAATACTCCTATTAAAATTTTAAGATCAAACAATGCAACTACAAGGTTTTACATGGTGAAAAAAATATTTTAATAATGATGTATTTTGAGGTGATACTTTAAAAGTAAAAAAAATGAAAATTAACTAAATCAAACCGATACCGAAGAGAAACCGATATGATTGGGGTGGTTATACAAAATCTAATTTTGGTTATACATTATAAAATATCCGAAGAATTGGGATGATATAAAAAAAATTTAAATAACCGACCGAACCGTCCCATTGACACCCCTACCAGTTCACTTTTACTTATCATATTTGGATTTGAAGCATTCATTAGAAAAACAATGATTAACATGACTATTTATCCTACTATCCATATTAATTGATATTTAGTATTAAATCTTTGAAAAATAATTTGAGAAATAAATAATTAATGGTAAGAAAAAACATAGAAAATATTATTGTCATTTTTTGATAGGTTAAAAGTGACAAGTAAAAATGAAATTCTACTTTTAAAATAGTGGGAAAGTAAAAAATGAACAGAAAGAGAGTAAATTTATTTATTTTTTTAAAAAAGTTTAACTTTAAAACTTTTGTTTTACCTCAATTTATATTTGAGGAACTTATACAAATGACTATAGTATAGTGGTTAATAAAGTCCACTAACTATAATTAAGATAATTACTATTTGTAACTAACTTTTAATTAGCTATCTAGCTTTATCTAAATGTATTCACCGTATTTGGTAGTTGTATTCTAGCATACATATGTTATTTTTAGACAGTTACTTCAAATATAAATACAACATTTAATGTAGTACATTAATTTTGCAACAATATCTTTTTATAAAGGAAACTTAGTGTAATATCTCAATCTTCTATAATCAATAGAACTATGAAATCTCACAATATTTTTCCATAATAAACAAAGAAATTGTACTACAAAATCTGTTCTTCTCCATTGATTTTGTTGTATCACTAACTATTACTTGTATGACATTGATACATATATATTTTTTTGTATCAATATATTTGAGTATTTCTATAGTGTATTCATTACTAGAATACATTTATATCAATGTATACCAATGTTTTCAAGTGAAAAAAACCTATAACAAAAAAAAACATAATACAAATGTAAAACAAAGAGCTAATAGGTTTGATACATTATACAAATTTATAACAAGTGGGAAGATACATAATACATTGGAACAAAATGAATAACAAGAAATAAATATGATACATTGATACAAATGTGTGATCAATATTATATACAAACAAATACATTTGATGCAGTAACAGCGAAACACATACACTCAAATACTATACATGAATACAATACAAATATAGGTACATTGATGCATGAATAGAATGCATATATGTATGTGTTTGACTCCTTGAAAAGTCCTCAAATTTGTACCAAAAATTCCTCAAATTCGAGATATGAACTCCTCGTAATATATCCAATTTTTCAAAACATCACCGATTAATTGTAGTAACAATTTCATGAATCTGTAATTTGAAATTAAGTTTCAAAGCTTTCTCTCATGACTGACAATGAAATTTCGAAAATTATCTCGAGCCAATAATAATAACGCTTTGTCGGAGAAAAGAAGACAACGTCATTAAGTTTGAATTTGAAAGAATCGTCCATGAAAGAAAAAAATAAAAAAATAATCACCCATGAAAGAGGGGAAAATGTATTAATTTGGAGTTATACACTAATTTGGAAAGAGAAAAGAAGAAAGATAGATAATTGATAAATACAATGCTTAGAATTAAGTTTAAAAATACGCTAATTGAAAGATATACTTTTAAATTGAAAAATAACTATTAAATGAATAGTATATAGCTCTGACCTACGAATTATAATTTTATTAAACTATACTTATATATAATAAACACATAGCATATATTGCTTTACTAGGTAGTCTTAAGTCTTATTTTAAATAATAAAATAAATATTCTTTCTTATTTTATGTAATTTACATAAATTTCATAGTGTTAAGAGCTAATTACATTATTTTCTTATTCTTTTTTAAATTATAAAAATCCCTTAAAATTTATGGATTTTGAATACATCACTAGACTTCCGGATACATAAAGGAGGGATGTATGGAAGCATGTATCAGAGAGGGGATAGGATATCCGGATACATCAACAGACATTCAAATACATAGAGGAAAGATGTATCTTAGAGGGGAGCTATGTATCATAAAGGGAATAGGACATTCGGATACATAAGTGAAAGATGTATCTGAGAGTGGACGAATGCATCCAAAACGAGATAATAATGTATCAACAAGAGAGGAGTGATGTATCTAAGAAGGGGATAGGAATGTATTACCAAGAGGAGAGTGATATATCCGAGAGGAAATTTTTTAATAAATAAAAAAATTCAAAAATTATAATAATAAAATAAGATGTGTATTTAGCTTGGAGCCAACCATTAACACCGAATGTGTAGTAGAAAAATGAAGAGATGGCGGGGCAGAGCCAGGTAAGCATGGCGATGGCAAAGAAAGAAGACGACCTGCCTGCTTGGTTGGCCTATAGATGGAGAATGGGTCCTTCATCAGTAGTGCCAGTCTGTAACACACTCATTTCCTTTTTTATTTATATCAATCAATCATCCTATCATGATAATGACTGCAAATTAGGAGTAATTCCATACCCTTTTCCTTGTTTGGACTATCTTCAATCATGAGTCTTTTTGGCCTTGCTAATAGGTATATCTATTTGCGATTATCCCCAATTTGAGAATTGATGTTCCCCATTTGCACCAATTTTGTTTAATTTTTCAATCAATTTCAGAAACCAGAAGACTTTTCGTCCTAAAAAGAATGCACCATCAGGAAGCAAGGTTAGATATTTGATGTTATAATTCTATCTTTTTATCACTTCTTAGCATTATTAATGATAGAGGACAAATAGTTTTATTTACCTTTGTTGCTATTGCTCCTGTGATTTTCTTCTCTTTATCTTATTTCCAAATTGCAGGGTGCACAACTTAAGAAACACATTGATGCTACTTTGGGTAGTGGGAACTTGAGGGAAGCAGTACGCCTACCGCCTGGAGAAGATCTTCATGAGTGGCTTGCTGTAAATAGTATGTTCTCTCTATGTAGGAAGAATGCAACTGTAAAATATCAATTGCTTCTGTTGATTCTCTATACTTGTTTGAGTATTCGGATGGCAGATGGTGTGTCTATCAGGTTATAAATAATTTCAGGTTAATAATTTGACACTAGGCTTTTTAGAATCTCTCATGTCGCGACTTATGAGAATGTCGATTGACCTCACTTAGTCCTTAACTTCACCTTAGCCTGCAGACATTTATTTATTAGGTTTCTGATGAATCGTAAGTTTTGGTAATTGCTAGAACCACAAATTTCTGCCATATTACATTGAAAATGGTACAATTTTCTCTAAAAGTTCTATCGAGGAATGATTTTGTTTCAGACGTTCTAGAGGTTTCGTACAATGAAAAGGAAGACGATAACAGATGTCAATAAATCTTGTTCGTTGTGACAACTGTTTGGGGACAGTATCAGAACTAGTGTCCATGATATTGACTTAATAATAAGGATATATACTGCTTTCTAACAACTTTTGGTGCCCCTTTGTGACATCTATGTTGAATTTTTATCCCACAACCTCCTCTCTTGAATTTGTAGCATAAAACATAATATCCTTTGAGATTAAGTTGTCTGGTGTCCGCCCTGTCTGTATATTTGCTCCAAGTACTCAGATATTGTGCATCCATACATATAATGATTTTTGAATATCTTAAGCACCTTTCTGTTGATCCTAACTTTTATATTTCTTTTTTCCTACAGCTGTTGATTTTTTCAACCAAGTGAATATCTTGTATGGCACTCTCACAGAGTTCTGCACCCCATCGAGCTGCCCGACAATGTCTGCAGGGCCAAAGTTAGTTTTTTAATCTATTCACTTTGTGGTAGATCCTATTTATTTATTAAGTACATAAGTAACCATTGTAAGATATGTTAGACGACAATGTTATCCATCATGATTGAATCTGTTTGCTTAGAATTTAGTTAAAGCGGACTAAACCCCTCTAGGTATAATTATCGTCAAAAGAGAAGGTTATTACCCATTAACATTGCACATTTTTTAACTAGTTGTACCTGTCCATATCTAATGCCAAACTCGATTCCCAACTGCTATATTTATTTGGGATTATTGCCCCAAAAATTTTAGCACCTATCGTTGCTTCCAAGTTTTCTATTAGGTGTGTCTGCAGACACCTCTGAAACTGATACGATGTTGCAAATGTTCCCAACCAACAAAGTATAAAATTCGGACAACCCCTATTCTAGGATTTTTTTTTTGAACTTGGTAACTTTGTATTATATCACAAAACAGTACATGGGTCGTACTGTAACCTTATATACAAGTGTACTCCTGATTTCACTTCTCTACTTCTAAATTGAGTCTAATACATCAATAATAGAGACAGTGTCATTAGAGTATAACTGATTACACCAAAAGACTAAAAGTAAAATGCAGTTTAGTTTAACTTTCTGCACATTGTTCTCTATGCTCTCAAAACATCTTGAATTCCTTTCTTTCCAAACAGCCCACCAGATAGCCCCCGGAATAATTCTCCATCTACCTCTGTCCTTAGCATGTACACCTGCTTCCTCCCAGCATAGTAATGCCTCAGCCATCTTCCTGGGATTTTAGTCACCAACAAAGGTCACTCATGGTCCATTCTTCTTTTCGAAAACTATGCCTGACATGCTAAGTCTTTGCTTCTCTATGTCCAAAGAGAGTCGATTGGTAACTATAATATGATGGAACGTACTGCAGAGAAGCCACAGCATGAAAACATGATGGCCCCTTGAACTTTCCTCATCATTTGACCAACATGTTTGACATTACTTATCTTGGTATTATTAAGCATGACATTATTGGTGAAAGAAGCTTCATCATTCCTTGTCTATATAGCTAAACCCTCCAAGAAAATATGAGTTAAGTGAAACTCTTCATGTGGCAGAGGGTAACATATTCTTAGATCCTAAGTACCATAAACCTCCTCTTGAACAAAATATAAAGTAACGAGAGATTAAATTGTCGTTACCCTGATGATTTTCTACTTTAAAAGTGCTCATTTAGAGATGCATTCAGGATGAGAGGAATGGATGAGAAAGATGTTTTAAGAATTGTATTACCCCAGCTTCGGAACCAGTAAAGGAGAGGGGCGGACTAACTTGACCGGTAGAAGGTGAGAATAGTCAATGAATCGGAAGAGGAATGTTGATCACCTTAGTTTATGGTTCCATTCCCCTGTTCATTAATACTAAAGAAGATCGATGCAAAGGTTAGATTTCACCACCTCTATCTACCCAACTAGTACTATTTGATCTACAAAAATCCAACCTGAAGGGTAGAGGGGCGGGCCCATTATCCACCGAGTTTAGAAGGCTGTGATTGTTCCAAAGGACGGGTCACAGACAGATTTCTCGGTTATCAAAAAAAAAAAAA
>JAJOOO010027842.1:0-23099 GCA_029582685.1 Solanum piurae
TCAATATAAGTAATGCTTAATGTATCATTTACAATATATCAAGTTTTATAATGTATCATTAATATTTTTTAATTTTAAAAGGATATAGAACACTTTACCAACAATCTTTACTTCTCTAATGTATCTGATTCTCCGTTCATCCTTGTTTTATACAATGTATCATATTCATATTTAAGATGTTGATACATAACCCTAGTGTTGTTGAATCTTCAATTAGTTTAATCATGTTCAATATAAGTAATGCTTAATGTATCATTTACAATATATCAAGTTTTATAATGTATCATTAATATTTTTTAATTTTAAAAGGATATAGAACACTTTACCAACAATCTTTACTTCTCTAATGTATCTGATTCTCCGTTCATCCTTGTTTTATACAATGTATCATATTCATATTTAAGATGTTGATACATAACCCTAGTGTTGTTGAATCTTCAATTAGTTTAATCATGTTCAATATAAGTAATGCTTAATGTATCATTTACAATATATCAAGTTTTATAATGTATCATTAATATTTTTTAATTTTAAAAGGATATAGAACACTTTACCAACAATCTTTACTTCTCTAATGTATCTGATTCTCCGTTCATCCTTGTTTTATACAATGTATCATATTCATATTTAAGATGTTGATACATAACCCTAGTGTTGTTGAATCTTCAATTAGTTTAATCATGTTCAATATAAATGTACTTGATACATAAACACCACCTAATGTATCATTTGCATGTATCAAGTTTTTCAATGAATCCTCAATCTCATTTAAATTTTAAAGGCTATATAGACCGTAACAAATCACTTATGTGTTATGTATCTGCACTCTTTAATATTTGTTCAGTCTTATCCAATTTAGAATACGATGTATATGTACATATTACCCAATAATAATCTTGATACATAAAAACTCAGACGACATGAAATAATCTGCAAACATTAAAAAATTCAATGATACATTATATGAAATACATTTTTTTCAATTTTCAATACAACACATATCTAACAACAAACCAACACATGTCGGCACATTTTTGTAACCATCTTATAACATGTATTGGGTACATTAGAATTATCAATGATACAACCATTCACAAAAATTCAATATTGATATATATTAATGTATCATCCATATTTGTCTTGATCAAAATAAGTAATTTACATATCTTAATTGTTACACTATTTATATGTACAATATACACAATAATAACCTGATACAAACGTATCTAATCTGTTTCAATTGTTAATCCATTTATTACATGTATCATATACAATATATTATGATGATATATTTTTATAAAAATCACATCCGGATACAAAATAATGACTCCATCATAATCTATAGATACAAAATTACAATACACGCGGGTCGTTTACCACTTATGTATCATGACTTACATATTCACATCAAAACGATAAAATAATACTATAACAATGATACATTAAAAAAAAACTATATACCAATGGTGGAGAGGGCAGAGGGAATGGTGGAGGAGGTGGTTGAACGGCCGGAGATGGATATGGAGTTAATACAAAAGATAATTTCTTCGTCGGATAAGAAGCCAATGAAATAATGGCACAAACACCAAATGACAAATCACTGTTTCTTCTTATTTATCCATATCCCTCCACTCTCCATGATTAACCCCATGAGTTCTTGATTATCCAGTAGTTATCATCTCTTTTGGAACTATATCCTACTATTAGTACTCTATGGTTCAAGTCATCTGGACTACTAGAGCAACTTCCATCATAGATTCCTTACATATTTTCATAATACAAAAGGACAAAGTGCACGTCATTTTTGCGATTCTTGGAAGAAGAAAGGGCAAAAAAATGTGTAAAAAAGGAGTAATAGATAAGAGTACCTCCTCTATACAATTGAAAATCAGCAATCGTTCCATCGATGCTAACATTGACAGGTTGTTGAGCAACAACACAAAGAAGGGCAATTCCTCTTGTGGAACTTTTACGATTTCAAATTGATGGAGAAGATGAAAATCTGAATTTTGAATTTTGTGAAGTTGTTACAAATTGGAATGGATTGATATCAATCAGATCTGCGTGATTTATGGGAAAGAAAATTAATTTTATGTTAATATTCCATATTAAGCGCAACAAACAAGTTTTATAATGTATCACAATTAATGTATCCGGATGGCTGATATTTTAAGAGATTTTTGTAAAATAGAAAAAAGTAGGAATATGATGTAATTTAGGTTTTATACTACGTGATTTATGTAAGTTGTATTCATCATTAGCAGTCTTAAAATGGCTTAGTACTAAAAACTAGATGAGTATATGCTACGTCCGTCCATAACAATTTGACTAACACTTTATGTATTTTTTATTTGATATGTAAAAAATTACAATTTATAAAAATTGTATATAATAGCAAATTAAATGTCATAACCACAGTTTAATTTAATTGTAACCCGTAGCAAACTGTTGTCATTCGCCTCTCTCCCTAAGTTTATCGCTCGCCAGTCTCTCCCTCGCCTCTCTCGCTTTTATACAAATACAAATGTATAAAATGTGTTTGTGTTTGTATAAAGCGAAAGAAAATTGTATATATACATATATTTCGTTCCCCTCTCCCAGATCTCGCTCATCACTCTCCCAGATATCGCTCGCCACTCTCACTCGCCCCTCTCACTTTATACAAACACAAATGTATACATTGTGTTTGTGTTTGTATAAAGCGAGAGAAAATTGTATATACAAATATAAATACATATTTTCGTCTTATGCACTTATGATTATACAAATACAGATCTTTCACTGCTCAGTTTTCTTTTGTCTTTCTCTCTTTTCTCGCTTTATACAAACACATATTATACAATTAATTTTTTTGTATATGTATACCGAAACAAATTATACAATTGCTTCATTTGTATAAGTATATCGAAATATACATATTAATAGCCATGCAAACATAAAGTTTGTTATGGAGCACAATTTGCAAACTATAGTTATAACATACAAATATGATTTTTATGTTTGCTATATGTGAAAGTTAAATTGTATGAAATAACAAACTATCAATTCAAATTAAATGATATAACCATAGTTTATTTTATTTGTAATTCGCAGCAAACATCTCATTTTTTTGCCATCTGATTCGGTATACAATTAGTCATTTTTGGTATACAATTAGCCATTTTATATATTTTGGTATAAAATGTATAAAATGTGTTTGTGTTTGTATAAAGCGAGAGAAAAATGTATATACAAATACATATATTTTCGTCCTATACACTTATAATTATAAAGATACAGATCTTATTATACAAATTAGTACAATTTATAAATGAATTTATATAAAACTGAACAATTTGTATAAAATTGGGTGTATCTAACGAATTATACAAATCAAAAGTTTCATAGCAAACATAAAATTTGTTATAGAGCGCAATTATGTAAACTATAGATATAACATACAAATATGTTTTTTATGTTTGCTATATGTGAAAGTTGCTCTACTTTTTGTATAGTATTTAATTATCTAATTTTTTTTGTTTAAAATATCAAATTAATGTAATCTAATTTAATCTAAAAAATTAGTCAAATAGACTTTTGAAAAATGCATGACAATTAAAAGTGGACGAAAATATTATTTGATTGTAATTTTTCCAATTATTTTAAAAAATTATACATTCTAATTTATATGACATAGTATTTTAATGCGCATTTGAATATATACATTTTAATTAAAATCTAAACTGTATCATATAAATAGAATATTAATACCCTCCTTAAACCTCCAATTCCCAGACGCCCACCGCTTTTCTTCCGCCGCGCCGCCGCAGTTGCAGCCGTTCACATACATACGACGACGTGCTGTGGATAATCATGAACTCTCCATCAACCCACCACGAAGACTATGAACACGAAGATGAGGTCTTCTTAGAGGATAGTGATATCATTGAAGAAATTAATGTTGATGAAGAAGGTAGGAAAAAAATCCAATCTTTTTTCCCCAAAATACTCATTTATTTGCTTATTTGAAGTTAGATTTGTGTCCAATTACAAAATTAGAGAATATATTTAATTTACGGTTGCAGAGCTTGTTGATGCTGATGACGATGATGAAGAAGATGAACAAGGAGGAGGAGAATTCATGGGTAACTCGGCTTGGCTCAGTTACTTGTAGAAACTTTTTTAAAAAAAAAGAATTAAGCTTTTAGCTTTCTATTAGACTCAATTACTTCAGAGTGCACATTTAAACATCTCAACTGGTAACTAAACACTCCAACTTGTCATTACTCTGTCTCATGGACACCTAAAGCCGATGTGACACATAAATTTTGGAGGTGTATAGATGAGCATTTTGTAAGTTTGAGTGTTTAACTTAACATAGGGGAGACGAGTTGAGGTATCTAGATGTGTATACTCAAAATTGGAGTGTTTGCATGTCACCTGGGTCCAAATTTGAGTGTTTGTTTATGTATTATGCCTTTCTTATATCTTGGTTACTTATATTGCTACTGTATTTTACTGCATTTGCACACTTTGCAAGATTTAATTATTGATGTAGCTTTGGGTTACTTATTTTGTGGTTGGGTGATTTGTTTTTTTGGGGGTGGGATGTTAAGTTGAAAACTTGTTCTTTGTTAATTAGCATACTGATATGGATATTTGGGATAATGGTTTTCAGATGAAGCTGATGATTCCCTTCATACGTTCACAGGCCATACTGGTATTGTACTTCTTTTTAGTATTCTTTTAACGTAATTTGATATTGAATAATGAACGCTCTTAGTTGATATACTATTCAGTTGCAACTTCCATTTCAATTCTGCTGTAGTTAAAAGCTGAAGTTCGTCTGGTGTTTTAATGGGTTCACAATTATAGACATGAATGAAGAAAGCCTGGCCATTTTGTGTGGGTTACTGCTAGGCTTTTTAGCTTACTAAATAGGGGGGACTTTGCCTTTGCAGTGGAGGTGGATGCATAGTAGAATCTACAAGTTCCTCGAACGCAGTAGCTTTGACTCGGATCCTGTATGTGTTAAGAAAAATACTGAATAGGGACAAGTATTAAATTATTTATCCAGTAACACAAATAGTCAATGAGTTCAATGGCATTTCAAATCATAAAGTTCAAATCTTGCATCCGCCTCTACCTTCAGTCAGGTCAATTGTATGCTTAGAGTTGATATTTCTTTTGATTGATGGTGCTTGAGATAAGGGACTTATATTTGGTATTTCATTGGAGATGCATTATGGAATCTTCAGTCAAATAAGCAAAGCTAATTTGTCCAACAGGCAAGCTTGAATATGACCAAGTACTAAGAGAAATATCCCATGATGAAAGAAAAAACAAGTGGTCATGGTGGAGCATACAGACTACCCTCTGTCCCAAAAGAGAGTGATATCTTTCTATATTTTGAAACAATTTAACTCTAAACTTCCTATTTTATCCATAATGAGCTAATTTGACCACACAAATTCCATGGCTTGTTTAAGACTACAAATTTCAAACGTCTTTCTTTCCCTTCTAAACGTTGTGCCCTGTTAAAAGAATCACACAAAATGAGATATAGGGAGTATTGCTAAAGACACATATGGATCGTGGTGTAATAGTATTGTAGAAACTAGAAACCAGATTTCAAAGCTTAAAACCAACCAAGTTTTATACGCGGAATATGAAATTGGAAAATGGACTATGTTAGTTAACATTGGCCTTTCTTGGAACGAGATTGTTCTCACTAGACACCAGATTCCAAACCATAATACCAAACTAGTTTCATGCGTGGAATATGAAATTGGGAAATGGGCTATGTTAATCTTTGCCTTTCTTGGAACAAGATTGTTCTCGGAGGACAGGATTCAACTTTTTCCAAATTAATAAAAATTAGGATCAGGTTTATAGCCAACTATATCAACATGATTTCGTCTGGAGAGTTCTTTTTTTTTTTTTTGGAAAACAACATATTTCAATAGAAGTGAACAAAAATACTTGATCAAAACAAGAAAAAGAACAAAATATGAAATGATTCTAGCTAAACTGCAGTAGCTTTTCATATTCTGATGAGAGCTTAATCTGAAAATATAAATAAGCAAGATTTTGCATCAGATGTTGGCCCTCGTTTTGGTATTTGTGTACAAGAATTTCCCACATATCACCTTAACTATTTACCTTATAAAAAAAATTGCATCTGATGTTGGTGAAACCTACTTCTCACAAGATGGTTTTATTTACCTCATTGACACAGTGGTTTCAAAATATTGAGGTATAAATGTGTTTTTCATGGGTATTGTAGTAGTTAATAGTAAGGTGTAGCAATGAGTTAATTAATCTCAATGACTCCTGTTTGGGCAGTCTATAATTAGTTTGTTGTGGTGCTTACTGTTTTCCTTATAATTTAATCGTTTCAGTACTGTTTCCTCTTTATAGGTGAACTATACACTGTTACCTGCAGCCCAACAGATGCCAGTTTGGTGGTAACAGGTGGTGGGGATGATAAAGGATTTATGTGGAAGATTGGTCAAGGTGATTTTGCTTTTGAGTTGCAAGGTAATTGAGTCGTGACTAACAAGTTTTGTATCACTAATTAGATGAGTATTATTCATACACTTATTAATTTAAGCTCTTTGAGATATGGTGCAGGTCACACAGATTCTGTATCGAGTTTGGCTTTTAGTTCTGATGGTCAGTTGCTTGCTTCTGGGAGCCTTGATGGGAATATAAGAGTATGGGACATTACTTCAGGTGGTCTGAAGGGCACACTTGAAGGTCCTGAAAAGGGAATAGAGGTGAACATTTTCTCATGCATAAAAATCCAATTTTCTGTAACAATTTGAGATCAATCATGAACTGTGAAGTTGCTCAGTGGGTCAGGTGGCATCCGAGAGGACATGTGGTGTTGGCAGGTTCAGAGGATTCTTCTATTTGGATGTGGAATGCTGATACCAATGCTTTCATGAACACGTTTTTAGGTCATGCTGGTAGTGTAACCTGTGGTGATTTCACTCCAGATGGTACATCCTTGTTTCTCTTGTAAAATTTCTAGTGTTTTCCTCCGTTTGAGTAGAACTGAACTTATGTTTCTTATATATGCTTCCTCAGGTAAATTAATTTGTACTGGGTCTGATGATGCGACACTGAGGATATGGGATCCTAAGAGTGCCCAAAGTATACATGTGGTAAGAGGTGAGGTTTTTGGTTTCTGGCTGCTAATATCTTCGTTTGTTATGCATTCTATAATTAGGTGAAAAGTAAAGCTGTCATGCCCCCCACCCCAACCCCCACCCCGCCGCCTCTCTTCCTCCGACACACCACAAAGGGTAGGGTGCCTACAGATAGAAGGCTTTCTGGCACTTATTAAAAAAAGGGTAGAAGGCTTCTGGCAATCGTAAACAAAATGTGTTCCCATTGGGGGATGTGGCTGATATACAAAATACTGGATAAAAATTGTGGATTAAAGCATATGTTAATATATTGCAAAGTTAGCATTTCTTTTCTTTCATCATCAAGGAACTTAATGGATGCTGATAAATGTCTTAATTTGTTTCATTCCTTTCATCATGCTATGTTGAGCTGTCTCTCTGTATTTTCATTCCATGAAATGATGTCAGTACTCTTATCAGTGGCGAGATTTGTTGTCACTACGCTGGTCTTTATTAGAGAAACTATTTTCCTAGATTAATACATGATTTGTGTGATCTTATCTTGTTATCATTTTTTGTTTATTTTTTTTGTTGTTGCTAGGTCATCTGTATCACACAGAAGGACTGACATGCTTGGCAATCAGCTCGGATTCTACTCTTGCTCTCACAGGCTCAAAGGATGGTTCTGCTCACATTGTGAATATAATTACTGGAAAGGTCAGAATCCTCGATAGATGATAATTTACCCTTAATATTTTCCACAATGATTTTTATGTAATTGATGCTTCCAGACCTTGGAAGCCGTTTGTCTGATCACCAATTAATATTTTCTTTGTCAGGTTGTCACTTCTCTGAGTGCTCATACAGATTCGATAGAATGTGCCAGCTTTTCAGCAAGGTTTTGTCTACTTCTGACATCTTTCTATCTTTCCTTGTACTTTTACCTTTTGAATGCCTTTTATCTGAACGAGGATGGTGAACAAGGATTGGAGAAGTTGTGCAACAATTAAACCGCAAATATGTGAATGTGCCTTGACCATTGAATACTTGACTGTCTTATAGCAAAATAGCCTGAAGAGGAACCAAATGTTGTCAGCAAGCCTGAAGATGGTTTTAAAGAAGAGAGTAGTTATGTGGACATAGTCCAGGTCCATGATAACATATTAGATCAACAACATACCCAATGTAATCCCACAAGTGGGTCTGAGGAGGGTGGAGTATACGCAACCTTATCCTCCCTACCTTGTGAAGGTAGATGTCGTGTCTGATAGAACTTTGGCTTTGCTTATCAAATCTGGCATGGAAAGGAATACACTAGAGAAAAAGTCAATGTTGAAAATAATATTGAAAAGAATAGTAACAACAACAAATAATATGATAATCAAAGCAAAGAGAACCACATGTTTTACTAAAATCGAAGAATAAGCCAATATGAGCGTAACATTATAATGAGAAGGAAAACTAAGCCACACTTGACAACCTTCTATCCTAGTCCTCGACCTCTATAATCTCCTATCTAAAGTCATGTCATGTCCTCTGTAAGCTGCAAGTGAGTCATGTCATGTCTTATCACGTCTGTACGATACTTCTTCGGTCTACCACTACCTCTCATCAGACCCACCATAGCCGACCTCCCACACCTCTTCACTAAGGCATGTCCGAACCATCTCAGTCTCGCTTCCCTCATCTTATCAATCATGGAGGTCACTCCCACCTTCGATCTCGACTGATAATCCCTTCCTAGAATACTTATTTCTATACTAGTAATTATTTCTGTTTTGCTAAATTAATATTGGTGATCTGAAATGACTTCCAGCGCACCTTGGGCTGCAACTGGAGGCATGGATAGTAAGCTTATTATTTGGGACTTACAACAGTCCTTACCTCGCTCCACATGTGAACATCCGGTATGAACTTACTTGAACAAGCAGTTGCTTCTTTAAATACTCTTTGTTATTTCAAGAAAGTTCTGTAGTGTAAACCCCAGTTTCTTCATTGGCTTGATATTTGCTGATAATACTTTGTTTAGGATGGTGTGGCATGCTTATTGTGGTTGGGGCAATATAAATATGTGGCAACAGGTTGTGTTGATGGTAAAGTGCGGATATGGGACAGTCGTTCTGGAGAATGTGTGAGGACCTTTAGCGGACACGCTGATGCAATTCAGTGTCTAGCTGCATCGTCCAATGGGGAGTACCTCGTTTCTGTCTCTATTGATGAAACATCACGGGTATTTGAGATAGCGGAGTTCAACTAAGAAGATACCCCATCTTTGTGTGTTGTTGAAGAGTTCAAATAGTTACGTTATTGCCTTGTCCTTGTTTGCAGATTTAAATATAAGACTTGATAACAGAGAGCAGAAGCTGTTATTGTCTTTGACTACATTGCTATTGCATACATTGATAACAGTGCTTTATAGAATTATATAGTTATACACGGATAGTGCAACACAACTCCATGCAAACTTCAGTAAGCATGAATGTCATGCACCCGGTGGTGCGACTTAGCAGCTATGTGATTCAAATCTTAGTAACGACAGTAATTTCACTAGTGAGGTTTAGGGAAGGCAGGATATACACATTCTTTACTGGTATGTTGTTTTCGATAGATCCAACATAAAAAATTATTAAAATCGCATAATAAATTATTACAAAGCTATTTGTTCTTCACTTAAGTAAAGGTTCCATCTAACTTTAATTCATCAAACTTAATTCAATAAAAAAAATTGAACATAAATTGTAGTGTACTGTAACTTATTTCTGAAAAAATAGATTTCATTTTTACTGGTCACTTTTGACATATAAAAAAAATTAGAAAAAATTCATGTTTTACCCTCAATATCAAAATACTTATTTTTCAAATCATATTTAATATTCTTTTTTGTGGTATTTTGTTTAAGGATGAAAAAGAAACCTTAATTTAAGATAACTTGATAATATGTTGTAGCATTAAATTAGGAATAATAATTATCTCTTCTTATTCTTAAAAAATACGATACACGTTGAAAAAATTATTTATATAATATTTTAAAAAAAATATTATCTATATATTTAAATTTTAAGAATTATCTTATCATGTAATTTTCTCTAAAATTATTTGGCTCTTCAAAATTTTATGATTGAGCATAAATAATTATGCATTAGATTAAGTTTAAGCCTATCCAACCTAACTTATTTTTAATGTGATCTTTATTTAGTTCAGTTTTAACTCTTTTTAAAATTTTACTTTAACTTGAATTTATTGCTTGTGATTTATAATTGAACTTTTTTCCCCTATATATTCACGTTCTTGAACAAGGTATCTACATATTTCACTTCATCAATTTGATCTGCTATATTGTTCAAATAGATATAACTATGAGTTGTAATGAATATAAAATGGTAGAAGTAACGAATTAGGTGTTGGAGTAAATGAAGAGAAGAAATTTATTACTCAACAATCGATTGATGTGAGTTAAAGTGAATATATGTTGGTGAGAATAATAAATTTTAAAAAGTAATAATGTGATTATAAATTGTATTTACATGTGAAATAAATGGTTAGTAACTATAAATGTGGGGTTGTTTTAACAAAATATAAACTTGTAGAGCAATTTTTGTATTTAAAAATTTCAATTCATGATATGGAATTTTCATATCATGATTTTTGGAGAATATGGAATCCCATCTCATGATATGAAATCATGAGATGGAATAAAATCGCATGCCCAAAGTCTGATTTCATCTCACGATTTCATATCATGATATGATATCGCATGGCCAAACGCTAATTCCATCTCACGATTTCATATCGTGATATGGTATCGCATGGCCAAACGCCTACTAAGGGCCCATTTGACCATGCGATATGGAATCATGATATGATATCATAATATGAAATCATGAGATGGAGTTGAAGTTTTGTTTGGACATGCGATATGAAATTTGTGTTGTATATTTTATCATAAACATAAGAATCTCATAAGTTGTAAAACTATTAAAATATGTCCAATTGTTTATTCAATCTAATCAAATAAACAAAAATTTATAAAATCGCATAATAAATTATTACAAAATTATTTGTTCTCCACTTAATTGTTTCATCTAACTTTAATTGATCAAACATTAATTCAATAAAAAAAAATTGAACATAATTGTAGTGTACTAGTCTTTAATATAATCCTCCCACGTAGTACAAATAATTTTCTCATGTTGAACTTGCACTTCTCGATCATATGACCAAGAAGACGAACCAACATTGTTACTTTGAGACATTTGTTGGTCAAGATCATTCACAACTATATTTTCATGCTGATAGACCATAAATATTTCATCACCCCTTTGGTGTTATCGCAAATAATTATGTAATAGTGTACAAATTATGACAATTTTCACTTGTGTGTCAATATCATATGGTTCATAGCTTGTTTCACTTGTGTGCAATTGCACATTTTCAGTGCATTAATTTCGTGCTAAAATCAAACATATTAGAAGTAGTGATTATCAAACATACATCATCAATTTTGTCCCTTTTCATATTAAATTGCTTTAAACATTTTCATATGTAGCTGAAAGAGAAGTTTTTTTATTATGAAAAACCAAAAAAGTATTACTTCCTTCGCTTGTATTTATATTCACCAAATCAATACTTACTTTATCATTTATATTCATCAAATTGAAAGCAATAATAATTTTTTTGTTGGGGAGAATAATAAATTTTAAAAATAATGATGTGATTATTAATCTTATTTACATATGAAATAAATGTTTAGTAGATGTAATGTGGGGTTGTTTTAATAAAATATAAACTTGTAGGCCAATTTTTGTATTAAAAAAATCTCAAATCATGATATGAAATTTTCATATCATGATTGTTGGAGAATATGGTATTCCATCTCATGATATGAAATCATGAGATGGAATCAGCGTGAAATCGCATGTCCAAACACTGATTTCGTATCACGATTCCATATCGTGATATGATATCGCATGACCAAACGCTTACTAAGTAAAATGATCTTATAACTGAGTGGCGCCGCGCCCCACCCCTATACCCAGGTTTTGATAATTTTCTTGCTTCAAGTTCATGTTTAACTCCCCTAGAATCGAACGATTTCCCTCAAACTCGTTTGGATTTTTAGAGCCAACATAATTACAACGAAATTCACTCTAAATTACTCAAGAACAATACTCAAACACAAGATCCTCATCACAAGAACTCAACGAAACTTCGTATCAAAGAATGAAACACAAACTTCAACAAACTCATCAAGAACTCAAATTTCTCAATCTCTATGGATGAATTCGATAATATAAATCATGATTGGTGTGTGGGTGAATGAACCCATCACTATGGAAGCTTACATACATTTTAGGGATCAAACCCTTGGCGAAATTCCTCGACATATCTCAATAATCTTGACGAACGCCCTGAACCTCTCCTATTTTCTCCTCTTGAACTTCTCTCAAAACCCTAAGCATATTTTAGGATTGTAAGTTTAGACCCCTAAAATATTACTAAAATATTTAAAGCAGATGGGGTAAGGAAAAGACAAAAATACCCCTCATTAATTCAGGCAATTTTTTTAATTGGACAGACTGAACTCAAACGGGCATATCTCCCTCATCCGAACTCGGAATTTAGCAAACTCAGTGGCGTTGGAAAGAGGATTCAAAGACCTTTCATTTGATATCTTATGAGCTACCTAACTCATCATGTACTGAAAGTTATGATCGTTTGAAGTTGACCCAAAACTCACAACTTAAGCTTAGCTTGAACAAATATCAAATTAGCTCTTTCCAAATTAGTTCTCTCTTAAATTAGCTCTTTCTAAGGCCGAGGTGTTACAACTTGGGTGCAACCTCCTTGACTATGTGACTTGTACGAACCCCTAGATGGGTCGTCCAAGTCACCGCGAGTCGTCTAGGACGTCCTGGTCACTCACGACATCCTTAACGGACCGTGATCCCCTACACAAACTGTGATGTTGTGATGGGTCCATGGTCCATTTTGGATCCGTGGACTTGCCCAAATTTCTCCTTTTAGCCATTTCTGGAAGTCCGAGGTGTTACAATAGGTCCTGTCCAAAGTTTGGGATTGTTACAACAATTTCGGTCATAGTTCAAATTTATTTCTAACCTTTTCCCCTTAAAAATATTACCCCCTCCGTCCCATTTTTTGTGACACTTTTCAGATTTCGAGATTCAAATAAGTCTATCTTTGACCATAAGTTATTCATAGATTTTTTAAACATTTTGAATTATCAATTATTGCGACTTATGGTACTTTTTACGCAATTTACAAATATTTAAATTTCATTTCAAAAAAAATTGAAGATTTCATGTGCAAATTCCCGGTCAAACTTAAACTGTTTGACTCTCAAAAAATGAAAAGTGCCACATAAATTGAGACAGAGAAAGTATAACTTATAAGATTATTGTGGCTGATTCATTAAGCAATATTAATATGACAAAAAAAAGTATTTAAAATCCAGTTTGCTATAAATTGACCGTACTGTCTAATTTCTTTATAAATTTATTAATTACATATTAATTAAATTAATAACTGATTCAATGTCTTACTTCCTGAATCCGTGTATGATTTCTTTAGAAGTACTCTTTAGCTTGCAATAAATTTGGAAGGTGAAAAAACTTTAAAACATTTTAATTAATAAATATTTAATTTATTAAATAATTTATAACATTTAAATTTAATGTAGAAGTAAAATCGTGATCGCCCCCAAGGCTTAGCTCAAGTGGCAAAATGTGGAGGATTTGTGGCTTAAGTCACAGGTTCAAGTCCTACACCATGCAAAATAAAGCCCGATATTTAAGTGGAGAAGGGTAGAGGGGCGGGCCCATTATTCACCGAGTTTAGAAGGCTATGATTGATTCAAAGGGCGGGTCACAGACGAGTTTCTCGGTTATAAAATAAAAAATAAAAATTCGTGATCTAATTTTTATAGCTAAATTTAGGTTTTAATCGACACTCGAAGTCGGTATCCCGCAGGCCCGCACCCATCAACAGACTTGTTCGAGTCGGTCTTTCGCTGATTTTTTATAAACCCCATAACCCAAGCCCTATAACAAGTTTTCTCTACTTCACTTCTACTACGCCTCCGTCGCCTCCTCCGGGAATCCATTTTTCACGGCCACAGGACCACTGTCAGTCTCCGGTGACAACTCAATTCGCAAATCTCCGGAGACATTTTACGTCCAAACGTTTATCGAGGTTTTGCACTTTAGTTAGGGTTTTTGTACTTACTTGCTCGCTCTTATGTAGGTTGAGATTTCGACTTCTAACGAAGTTATGTGGAGTGGAAACGGACAAGATATGTGGAACAATAGTAATATAGCACCACCAGGTACTAGCGGAGGACCGCCGCCGCCGCCGTCAATGATGCAGCCACCTCCTCCGCCGTCATCTATGATGCCTCCGCCACCTGGTACGAGCTCAGCACACTCTATGATGCCTCCTGGTACAAGTGGTGGAGGAGCTAGTGGTGCTGGACCGCCTTTACCACCTCCATCTTATACTGTTTTGCCGACTGAAGCTCAGCTTGAAGAGAAAGCTAGGAAATGGATGCAGCTTAACTCTAAGCGGTATAGTGATAAGCGGAAGTTTGGATTTGTGGAGACGCAAAAGGAGGATATGCCTCCGGAACACGTCCGGAAGATTATTAGGTATTTATTCTTTGCAATTCTTAAATTATAACATCATAAAATGCAGGTAATCTATTTGTTGGATTTAGTTTAGTTTATTAGGTAATTTGAATAAATGCATTAGTTGGTGTGTATTATCAGATATGAGATCGTGCTAATGTATTTAGGAGAGACGTTGTGGTTTAATTAACTAGGTAATAGGCTGGGATTTTTCTTGCAATTGTGTATGCCTGAGGTTTTTTCAGATTACAGTACATGGATTGTTAGAATTGCTCCAAATCTATTTGTAGTTTTCTTTGTTTAGTTTATTGATAGCATTAGAGTGAGAGCTGTCTAAGAAATACCTGTAGTGAAATTGTTGAAGCTTTATGTTTGGGGAAGTTTGGGAGTAAACCAAGGGTTTTGTTACGTGGAATCTGAGTGTTTATTTTTTACTGAGAACACTAGTTGGTTGTGTACGAGAGCACTAGTTTGTACGAGAGTACATTTTCACAATTAATTTGAGCTTTTGATGCTCCTAAATGAGGCTCTTCTTTTGTTTAAATAGTGGGAATATGAAAGGAGTGGTAAATTGGTGTTTACAATGTGGTTTCTTGAGTTCTGATATTTGGTGGGGCCTCATGACCATCTTTGTTGTTACAATATGTGCTCAATTGAATTTAATGAACACCTGGAAAGTAGAACCTTGTAATAATCCAGGGACGAGGCCTGTTAAATACTATTAAGAAGAGAAATGAAAGAAAAAAGATTGTGTTATCTCAGAATGTGTAGTTCTTCAATTTAAGTTCTTTTGCTTTATATCTTTGATCTCCTTAAAGTTCCGATGTCAGCATAGAAGAACTGCTTTCTTCCACCGTCTCAACATTACTTATACTTAGAAATCATGACTCTGGTGAACCATAAAAAAAGAATATAAGTCATGATTTTGGTGATAATGTTTCCTCAGCTTTATAAATATGTGATTTTGTTGTACTTCTGCTCTGGTTTGCTCATTGAGCATATACATATTACAGGGACCATGGGGATATGTCTTCAAAAAAATATCGTCATGATAAACGTGTGTATCTCGGAGCTCTTAAATTTGTACCGCATGCTGTTTACAAACTCCTTGAGAACATGCCTATGCCGTGGGAGCAGGTACTCCCTATAACCTTTTTGATTGTTCTATTCTGATTGTGCTGTGTCTTGTTCTACTAGTCAAATCTTCAGTTTGTTCTAAAATGCTTTTATTTAATAGGTTCGAGATGTAAAAATCCTGTACCATATTACTGGTGCTATTACATTTATTAATGAGATTCCATGGGTTGTCGAACCTATATATCTGGCTCAGGTATGTCAACTTCGCTTTGCTTTGGTTTTGTTTCCAACTACACTGAGCCATATATGGTTAGACTGATTCATAATTATGAAATCTTACAGTGGGGCACAATGTGGATCATGATGAGAAGGGAGAAGAGAGACCGGCGACATTTCAAGAGAATGCGTTTTCCTCCTTTTGACGATGAGGAGCCACCGTTAGATTATGCTGATAATCTTTTAGATGTTGATCCTTTGGAGCCAATTCAGTTGGAGTTGGATGAAGAAGAGGATTCTGCGGTTTATAACTGGTTTTATGACCATAAGCCATTGGTGAAAACAAAACTTATTAATGGTCCTAGTTACCGCAGGTGGCATTTGTCCCTCCCTATAATGGCAACGCTTCACCGACTAGCTGGACAGCTTCTTTCAGACCTGACTGATCGCAATTACTTCTACTTGTTTGATATGGAGTCCTTTTTCACTGCTAAAGCATTGAACATGTGCATACCTGGTAAGGAATATGCTCAACGAGTCCTTAGTTCTTTGTTTCTGTCTTCTGAGTTCTTAGCTAATTTGTCTGCCGAGAAAATGCTGGTGGTCTGAACTGCTTTAGCTTTGCCTAGCTGAAGATTATCCTCCGGTGGAATTCTAAATTTTCTTTATTCCGCCTATTTCCTGCATAAATACCTGAGTGATCAGTAGTTCAGGAACGTAAAAAATTATGATAATTCTGAGTTCTCCCATATGTTCAATATTTGTTGGGGTATTTCCGTGATAACCCTGCATATTTGGCTTTCCTCTTCTAATTTAGGTAATAAATAGGTAATGTGTCACATTTGAACACGGTTTCCTTCTAATATCTATTGTTCTATCCTTTTTTCCTGGTTTAGAGAGGGTAATTATTTTTCATGGTACGCGTTGATCCTCACTGTTGGTGGACTGTCTTCACTAAGAAGCTTTTTTTCTGCAGGTGGTCCAAAGTTCGAACCTTTATATCGTGACATGGAGAAAGGAGACGAAGACTGGAACGAGTTCAATGATATCAACAAATTGATCATCAGGTCACCACTTAGGACAGAGTACAGAATTGCCTTCCCTCACCTCTACAACAACAGGCCAAGAAAGGTGAGGCTTGGCATATATCACACTCCGATGATCATGTACATAAAAACAGAGGATCCTGATCTACCTGCTTTTTATTATGATCCGCTGATACATCCCATAGTCACCAAGGACCGCAGAGAGAAGAAAGTTTCTGACGATGACGATGATGATGATTTTGCCTTACCTGAGGGTGTGGAACCGTTGCTGACTGAGACTCCAATCTATACTGATACTACTGCTGCTGGTATTTCCCTATTGTTTGCCCCACGCCCATTTAACATGAGATCTGGTCGAACAAGACGTGCTGAAGATATTCCCCTTGTTTCTGATTGGTTTAAGGAGCACTGGTATGGTTTCATCTTTTCTTTCGCTTATCTTGTTTGTCATGGTAAGTTAATCCTTATACTTCAAATGTATTAACTATCCATTTTGTTTCCTTCCAGTCCTCCATCATATCCTGTCAAGGTTCGCGTCAGTTATCAGAAGTTGTTGAAATGTTTTGTATTGAACGAGTTGCATCACAGACCCCCCAAGGCCCAGAAGAAGAAGCACCTCTTTCGCTCACTTCAAGCCACAAAATTTTTCCAAACCACAGAACTTGATTGGGCTGAGGCTGGTCTTCAAGTTTGTAAGCAGGGATATAATATGCTGAATCTCTTGATCCATAGGAAGAACCTGAATTATCTTCATCTTGATTACAATTTTAATTTGAAGCCTGTTAAGACACTAACTACAAAGGAACGTAAGAAATCGCGGTTCGGAAATGCTTTCCACCTGTGTCGTGAAATTCTGCGTTTGACAAAGCTTGTTGTTGATGCCAATGTCCAGTTTCGTCTGGGAAATGTTGATGCATTTCAGCTGGCAGATGGCTTGCAATACATTTTTTCGCATGTTGGTCAGTTGACGGGTATGTATCGTTACAAGTACAGGCTTATGAGGCAGATTCGGATGTGCAAGGATCTGAAACATTTGATCTATTATCGATTTAATACTGGGCCGGTTGGAAAAGGTCCTGGTTGTGGTTTCTGGGCACCTATGTGGAGGGTGTGGTTATTCTTTCTTCGGGGTATAGTACCTCTTTTGGAACGTTGGTTAGGAAATCTACTGGCAAGGCAATTTGAGGGTCGCCATTCAAAGGGGGTGGCCAAAACTGTCACAAAGCAACGTGTTGAAAGCCACTTCGATTTGGAGCTCCGTGCTGCAGTAATGCATGATGTCCTTGATGCTATGCCAGGTAACACTTTTCTATTGTTGATTGTCCGTCTATTTTGGGATGCTTCTATTTCATTCAGTTACTCGACCAATACTTTTGGCTAAGATAGTGCTTATTTACTGCAGAGGGGATCAAGCAAAATAAAGCAAGAACCATCTTACAGCATCTAAGTGAAGCATGGCGTTGTTGGAAGGCAAATATTCCTTGGAAGGTATTATTCCTATCCTTTTTCCCCTCTCCACAACAATGATTTTTGCTTAAGACGAGATACTCAGTTGCTTTTTTGGCTATTTGTTGTATTAGGTCCCTGGTTTGCCTGTTCCTATTGAGAACATGATTCTCCGCTATGTCAAATCCAAAGCTGATTGGTGGACAAATGTTGCTCACTACAACCGTGAACGTATAAGAAGAGGAGCAACTGTTGACAAGACCGTGTGCCGGAAAAACCTTGGAAGATTGACTCGCCTTTGGCTGAAGGCTGAACAGGTAATAACTGCTGTTATTACCTGTGGTTATTCTTAACTCAAAAAATTGTTTTTGGTTTTCCCTCTTATTACATTTGCTTACTGGTGACAAGCTTGGGGTAATTCATGCTGCTTTGTCGTTTTCTTGCAATTAACAGGAGCGGCAACATAACTACTTGAAAGACGGACCATATGTTACTCCAGAAGAAGCAGTAGCCATATATACTACCACTGTGCATTGGTTGGAGTCGAGGAAGTTTTCTCCTATACCATTCCCTCCGTTGTCATACAAGCATGACACAAAGCTACTTATCCTTGCACTTGAGAGACTGAAAGAATCTTACAGTGTGGCTGTGAGATTAAACCAGCAGCAAAGGGAAGAGTTGGGTCTCATTGAGCAAGCTTATGATAATCCTCATGAAGCATTATCACGAATTAAGCGTCATCTGCTTACTCAGCGTGCCTTCAAAGAAGTAAGTTTCACCATTTGAAAGATATATTTTGAGTGGCAGGGATATTAATATACTGATTTGGTTGGAGCAATTATGATCTTGTTGCACCATCCTATGTTGAGACAGTTTAGATCTTAGGATTTACTTCATCCAAATACCTTAAATCAAGAATGAGGCATGCTCCATACTACAACCAGTCCAATTGGTCAAATATCATGTAAAAAAACCTGGGTCAATGATATCATTGAAAAGTTTTGGATACATTGAGGTTCTGTTTCCTTTTATTCTCGCTAGGATTAAATGTAAATTGAATTTAAACAGGCATTAGTTGATTGATTTCGGGTTAAGCTTAAACAAATTCTAGATGCATGCTCCAATATTTTCCTGGAAGTTGCTAAATAGAGCCCTTCAGAGTTAGTTTGGTAGTTTTTGTGAGAATAGCTTTCTGAAAGAAGGTACTGATGATTGCATTTCACAGGTTGGAATTGAATTTATGGACTTGTACAGCTACCTCATTCCAGTTTATGAGATTGAGCCACTTGAGAAGATTACTGATGCATATCTGGATCAGTACCTCTGGTATGAAGGTGATAAGCGTCATCTCTTTCCAAATTGGATTAAGCCTGCCGACTCAGAGCCACCACCTCTGTTGGTGTACAAATGGTGTCAAGGCATAAACAATTTGCAAGGAGTATGGGACACTAGTGAAGGACAGTGTGTGGTGATGCTGCAGACCAAGTTTGAGAAGTTCTTTGAAAAGATCGACTTGACCATGCTGAACAGGTTTGTCATTGGAGCTATTGGTATTTAAATTTCATAATGGGTTTTATGATATTTGTTTTAACCTACTTTTTATTTTTTTGTAGGCTTCTGCGTTTGGTGCTCGACCACAATATTGCTGATTATGTCACTGCAAAAAACAATGTCGTACTGTCTTACAAAGATATGAGCCATACAAATTCATACGGGCTGATACGCGGTCTTCAGTTTGCTTCATTTGTTGTACAGTACTATGGGCTTGTGTTGGATCTTTTGCTCCTTGGTTTAACTCGAGCAAGTGAAATTGCGGGTCCACCACAAATGCCTAATGAGTTCATAACCTATAGTGATTCTAGAGTGGAAACAAGGCATCCAATCCGGTTGTACTCTCGATACATTGACAAGGTGCATATATTATTTCGCTTCACTCATGAAGAGGCTCGGGACCTTATCCAAAGATATCTTACTGAGCATCCTGATCCAAACAATGAAAATATGGTTGGTTATAACAACAAGAAATGCTGGCCAAGGGACGCAAGAATGAGGCTCATGAAGCATGATGGTAATTGTTATTTAGTTTTTTCCATGTTCCTTAATTTTGAATTTGTGTAGTTAGTGTTTACGGGTAAATATTAATGAGTGGTGATTTATTTCATGCAACTGTGGAACTTGACTTCCATTTTGGTTAATTCACATTTCAGTTAATCTTGGGAGAAGTGTCTTCTGGGACATGAAGAATCGACTGCCTAGAAGTATCACTACTTTGGAGTGGGAAAATAGCTTTGTCTCTGTTTATAGCAAAGATAATCCGAACTTGCTCTTCAGCATGTATGTACCTCTTTCTGTTTGTTTTCTGTTATTGCTTTTGGGTGGTGATGTCTACTACAGAGAATCCTGTAGGTGGCTTAAAATATATTCATTGGGTGGGTGGCAATGGGACTGGATGATTCTATATGCCAAATTTTTTAGGAAACCATTGTGTTTAGTTTGTCTAGACAAGAGTGGTTTATGGATTACTCTTTATTGAAGACTCTGTTATCTACTTATCTTTGAATGAGCTTATGTTGATATGCTTGTTTAGGTGTGGGTTTGAAGTTCGGATACTGCCTAAGATTAGAATGACCCAAGAGGCATTCAGCAATACAAGAGATGGAGTCTGGAATTTGCAAAACGAGCAGACTAAGGAACGCACGGCTGTTGCCTTCTTGCGTGTAGATGATGAGCACATGAAGGTGTTTGAGAATCGTGTTAGGCAGATCCTTATGTCCTCTGGTTCTACAACATTCACAAAGATCGTTAACAAATGGAACACTGCTCTTATTGGTAACATCTTGTTCTAAGAATTATTCCAGCATGAACTTCGGTCTTGCTAGTGGGTCCTTGCAACTGAGGTTTTTGGTTTGTTCTTGTAGGCCTCATGACATATTTCCGTGAAGCAACAGTGCATACACAAGAGTTGCTGGACCTGCTGGTCAAATGTGAAAACAAGATACAGACTCGTATTAAGATTGGTTTGAACTCAAAAATGCCTAGCAGGTTAGTTCTTGAATATGTGTGACCTTGTGTCTGGAATTAGCTAGCTAAATTTTCAGTAATTATATTTAATTTGATGAATATGTTTTAGGTTTCCTCCTGTTATTTTCTACACACCAAAGGAAATTGGAGGGCTTGGAATGTTGTCAATGGGTCACATATTGATCCCCCAGAGTGATCTTAGGTATAGTCAGCAAACAGATGTTGGTGTCACACATTTCAGAAGTGGAATGAGTCATGAAGAGGACCAATTGATCCCAAATCTCTACCGGTACATACAGGTGAGTTTTGATGCTGGTTGACTTGTTCTTTTGTCCGCCTAACTTATTAGCTAATACCAGTTTATTACAACTTGACAGCCTTGGGAAAGTGAGTTTATAGACTCTCAGAGAGTTTGGGCCGAGTATGCTTTGAAAAGGCAGGAAGCCCAGGCACAGAATAGGCGCTTGACTCTTGAAGATTTGGAAGTGAGTTTTCTTTCTTGTCTACATTGATAACTCTCTTGTGTCCTTCGGATTAGTAGAATTGTCTATACCCTCTGCCGTACTCTCTCTTGAGTGGTTTACAAGCCATGCCAAAATCACATCGTTTGTAATAATTTTGTATACCTTTTGAGACCAAAAGGGGAAAAAACAGAACGCAAGCTGGTGAGAGATGATAAATTATGCCCATTCTCTCTGCCTACTCTCTTAACTGTTTACAGGCCGAGTCGAAATCATGTTGTTTGTGATATTTGTGATTTCCTTCAATTATCGCACAAAAAGATAAAAAATACCAAAGCTAGCGGGAGATGCTGGAATCATGCCCAAAACATTCTCGTTTTTTTTTTGTTTTTTTTTTGTGTGTATATTACAGCTTTCATGTTATTTTGAGCAATTGGTTATTTGCTCATTTTGTTAACTTGACTCTTGTGATCCATTAGGATTCGTGGGATCGTGGAATACCTCGAATCAATACATTGTTCCAGAAGGATCGCCACACCCTTGCATATGACAAAGGATGGAGAGTAAGAACAGATTTTAAGCAGTACCAAGTTCTTAAGCAGAATCCGTTCTGGTGGACACACCAGAGGCATGATGGAAAGCTATGGAACCTGAATAATTATCGTACTGATGTTATTCAAGCTCTTGGAGGAGTTGAAGGAATTCTTGAGCACACATTATTCAAAGGAACATAGTATGCTCTCTTCCTCACTGCTCTTTGCATTTCATTTATTTTACTGGTTTTCACATATTGATAGTACAGCACAGCAGTCTTTGTGCCTTATGCTCTCCTTTTCAGTTAGGGTTTTCATTTACTGCTTGTTATGTTATGTCCTATTGGTCTTGGAATTAACAATAAATAGGCTCAAATAATGTGGCAATGACCGTTAAGGTGCTGTGCTGTCATTAGTTGGTGTGTAGCCTTCATGCTAGCAATTTTACTGTTTTTTACTTCTAAGAGTGGCTCAAGGAAAAATTCTGTTTTTTTTTTTTGGGGGGGGGGGGGGGGATGCTTTTAATAACATAAGTGGGTTATTTTTT